>JBCJKH010023396.1:0-12481 GCA_039877255.1 Loriculus beryllinus | reverse complement strand
ACCAGGCTGAACAGCCCCAGCTTTCTCAGCCTATCTTCATACAGGAGATGCTCCAGTCCCCTGGTCATCCTCATGGCCCTCCTCTGGACTTGCTCCAACAACTCCATGTCCTTACTCTGAGGACACCAGAACTGCACGCAGTACTCCAAGTGGAGTCTCATGAGATTCAGTGGTCAAAGCTTTCATTCAGCCTTGGGAATATCCAATTTAAAATCTTACTTCTTCCATCTCCCCAGAACCCTAACCACCATGTAAAATAAGTGTTATGGAGATACTACCTAAGTTTCCCTTGAGTCTTCTGGTCATAGAGGTAATTAATCACTGTCAGCCTAAGGGAGAAATGCATGAATAACACAGTTCCTTATCCCGGTATTCAGGGTATTTATCTTTTAAAAACTTTAGCTAATTTAATAGCTTAAAAGTTGAAGTTTAGGAAGTTAACAGCTGAAAGTCAGAGGTTTAGGCATAACTATTTTTTATTTAGATGCCTAAATCACTTCCCTATTTCCGTTATTCTTTAATTCCAAATTTACATTTTGTTCAATGACAAATGATGGTTGATTAGGTGAAATGAAGTTTGTGGTTTGCTAATTATTGGTCTTTTCCTGCAAAGTTCCAAATGCCACTTCGAAAATCAATGGGAATGGGGATCACTCAGGATATTCTTACTGCCTTTCAGGAACAATACCTGAAAAAAGTGGCAGGAGAGAGTTCTGGCTTTTTAATGAAGCTAAATCCCTCTGATTTTAAAATCAGATATGTCCTGGGAAAGACACAGCTATTAAATATAAACTAGTTCCCTTTTAGTCATCTGTTTACTTGGTAGGATACTAACTTTGTGCTTTATAAAATGCATCTTCTTTCCTTATGCTTTTCTATTAACCTTCTCTCCTTATGCTTTTCTGTTAACCTAGATATCCTTCCATCTCACTAGCAAACATACCGAATATGTTCTCTGCCTTTAGGGAAGAAGAAAAAGAAATGTTGCCTTATATATCAAAGTGCTTCTATAATTTCTCTCAGGCCATATTATAGAGAAATAGAAAACTTGTGATGATACCCAAGTTAGACAGAACTTTGAATTGAATTTGCCTCAACTTTCTCATTAGGATCACTATGAAAAGAAGTCCCAAGTAATTTAAAATACACTCTCTGCCCAGGTTTTATTCTGGTAAAAAGTTAGGATACCTAACATTTTAAACAGAAGAAACTCAAAGTGACAAAGGGAGAAAGAACAGAAATAGAAAGGAGTTCTCCCTAGCCAATTGCTTTCTTGCAGATGAAGAATTTCTTCGAGGTAATTTTTGATACAGAAGATAGAGAGAGAAATAACTAAATGTGAGGCAATTGCTATTTCCATCAGGAAGAACTGGCCAACAATGCCCATGAGAAGAGAATTTTCCTTAAAAAAAAAAAAAATAAATAAAGTGAAAGGAATACATGACATCATAAATGAGAGGGAAATAAAGACAAAATAGCAAAAACAGATTTTAGAAAGGCAGGTTTGAAAAAGAATCTTGAAAGTCAGCAAAGCCGAAAGAGAGTAAGCAGGAGTTTAATTAAGTAAATTTAAGTACAAACTGCTTAACTGCAGAAGAAAGACAGAAAGTACAGAGAAAGGTTAACATTCAAAAAGAAGAAACCATTATGTAAGAAGTTTAAATTAAAGCACATTTATTAAACACGTATGTGGAAGAATTGTTTAAGTTTATAAGAAAATCACAGGATAAGAATGACATGGAAGTAGATATGATTCTTGACATAGGCAAGAAATCTTTCTGCAAGTACATTTCTAAACAAGAAGAGAGAAATAACACCTCAATATTTATAACCATATAGTTATAAAAAAACATTACTTTCTGTAGAAAGTCAAATAAAAGTCTGTGAATTCAGCATTGTAGAAGGAATGCCTAGTTAGAAAGCTCTTTTAGTTAAGAAAGCTTTTTAGCTTTGTATATAGTTACAAAGCTGGTAACAAAATTTGGGTAATTGAGTTCTAGCTACATAATGGAAAAATCATTCTACCTAAAGTTTCACATGGTGACAATTAATTTTATGTTCCTCATCTCCTATATTTTTAGTTAAAGGCTGTGATTTCTCATTTGAATGTTTTCAGCTACAATTGTAATTATTAAAGCTAGGCTATATTTAAATAAGAGTGCCATATGATGCAACATATGCTGGCTAAAATCAGATCTAGATATCCAAAACTGGCATCTAAAACCAATTGATGCTTCTGTCTGTCATGCCTCTGTGTCCAGATTCCCCCTATGTCAAAGAAGAATTACAAGTCTTCATATTATTAAGCTTCTGGGTGAAAATAAATAAAAAAATAAACAAACAAATCAGTATCTGTGAATCACTTGCATATTCTAGTAAGGACTGCTATAGAAAACCTGTGGGCAATAGGGAAAATTATCATTTCTGTGTTCAGTGTAGTAAAGATAACATGGGACTACATCAATATCTGTTCATTAGCTGTGCAATAAATGAGACTGAGCCCTGGAGAAAAGCTATATACACAAAGGCCAAAAAGTGCAAGCAACCTTCACAATAATATTTCACAACATTATATTGCACAGTCAAATTATCTAAAGCTTTTAGCATGGCTTTTTATATTTAATAAGTATCTACAGAAGCAAAAAATGCCAAACAAGACTATGTAAATTCTAGCGCAATCCAAATAATAATGACCCTGTGGTATTAAGAACCAAAAAAACCCTATACATCATTCAAGTGCGTTTCACCTTTTGGAATGACACTGTTGTGCTCTCTCAAGCAATACTTTGGATATCTGTGAAATTATTCTTGTTAGTGAGGTAAACACACCTGTGCTCCAGAGATTTAATTCAAGACTTGAAGAAAAACTGAGATGGGGGGGGATAAACCATAAGCAATTCTCAGTATTCTTTAACTGAACCTGTTGCTCCTGATTTTGGAGAGAATGTCCTAAGGAGAAGCAAAATATCCAAGGAAAGGAATCTCAGTTGTCATGTACTAAGGTATATAAGATTGACAACACAACAATAGCAAATATGGAGGAATTTGATGCTGCAGCTTATTGTCTAAAGATACCTGTAAAGTTGTCCAGCAAAATAGAGTTTCTTTTTCATGGCCTGTTTAAATTCTTTACATTTGAAAGCTGTGATACAAGAATATTCACGGATTTAGAAGGGCGCCTGGATACTACAAGCTAAACAACAGAAAGAGATAGATAGGTGTTTACATGGTCAGTTTATCCAGAGCAGTGCTAATCCTAGGCATGATCCAGTTTAAATATCATAATAGATACTTAAATGAGTCCAGCAGTGGAGCATAGAGTTTTATAAATCATTCTCTTAGTCTTGTTTATCTAAACCCTCCTTAAGCCATGTTTTAGCTGCATGGTGTTTTGATCTTCCTCAAAGTACTACAATAGGCATCAAGTGTCGTTACTATTATTTCCTCAAGTAAACTTACATAAATACAGATTTGGATACAACCAACCTCTATTCAGATACGATCAACATGATCTAGCACTTGTCATTTGACTAGACCGCTGCTGTATTTAAACCATGGAAATAAAAAAGAAAATACAGAGAAAGAGGATGGGGGGGGGGGGGGTATGGGCTAATGTCATGGATTATATAAAGCTGTATTTTTGATAGCTTTTCTATCAAAGAATTTGTCAGCCTCAAAAAAATAAAAAACCTGTTAATTTTATTCTGCAAAGGTTTTCAGTTTCAATTTTCTGTTTATTCAATTATTTATTGGTTCATTTATTTATTAATAAAATAAATAAAACGAACTATGTCTGGATGTGGAATAGCTGCTTAATCTTCAACTGGTTAATCTTTACTAACACTTTATTTTGTTGACACTTTGAGATGTTTTTTATAGCAATGTTTTATCTTAAACTTTTTCCACAATGATGCCTTTGATTTAAATTCAGTAGTCATACACACAGTCACACCCCTATAACTATCTTGATAAATGCCTATGTGTTAGGTTAAAAAATGGAAAAAAAAAAAAAAAAGAAAATAAAAAGATGGGGTTAGGATTTCTTTCAGTCATCTTCATCTTTGAAAATGCCCCCAAAATGGTAGAGAAAGTGTATCTTAAAGATCCAGATTGTGAATTAGTGTGGTTGCATTTTAGGGTAAAGAGGCATATTGATTTTCACCTTAACTTGAAAAAGCCTTTGTCTGTTTTAGCTTGAACACAGAGATTTCATCGTTGTTTTAAATCAAACACAGTGTGCTGGACGCAATCATGTCAAGGCATGATCTCAGGGAGAGTTATTTGGCTAAAACCACTCCAATTTCTTAATATACTTGGCTAAAAATGCAGAAACTTAAAATTTCTCATTCAAAATAAAATTGTCTTTGTTTAGGTTTTTTTAGTATTCACCCTATTCTTAATAGATCATTTTTTCACCAATTTTTCTTTTTCTATACAAAAAAACATTTGAAGTATCCTAGTTGTGTCATCCTCATTAACTTTCAGTGTTAGCTATCTTCATGAATTTTTGAGAGTTTTTGTAGCAGAGCATTCTACTCATGTATGAGTAAGGATGACAAAGCCTAGTTCACTATCATTAGAAAAGTGCCAGCTAGAAGATTACGAACTTCTGAATTACCTCTCGTATATAAAGAGGAAAATGAAGCAGACTATCCATTTAAATTGAACCACATTAGTTTAGAATCCATGTTTTTCCTTTTTTTTTTTTTTTTGTATTTTTAATTTTGAAGAAATTATCTCATTTTAAATTCTGAGTTGACCTGCATAATACTTAGTGTTTTAAGTCTAAGTTATTGGAAACCATAATCAGTAATGAAATAAAATATGTGAACTTAATATCTAATTAGTTTAAGTTAAGCAGAAGCTGCAGACCAGAAAATATTAAGAATGGTGAAGAATTAGGAAAACAGCGTAGAAAGCACAGAGCAAAACTACTACTTTGGAGAAGTTATATAATATATTTTGACATGTAATATTGCAATAATGTGTTCTGAATAAAAAGGGATTTCAAACTTGGGAAAACAGATAGAGAAGGTAAAGGGTTGAAGGTATGAAAATGTAGCAGACCTACAGAGTAAAAAAAAAAAAAAAGAAAAAGATTGGTTTAGGAAACTGTAAACTTTAATATCGTTTTTCCATTTTTCTTTATGCTCTAAGTGTGTTACTTCTGTGAGTTTTCATAATTTGTTGTTCTAGAGAAAAGAATATGCCAATCAACAGTTTTAATATATGTTTCAGACAAAGAAGCATTAAACTAAATTCCTCGGTCTTTCAGCACTTATGAAAATTTAATGAATATTTGATAATTACCAAAAATGTTTAAAATAAGTACCAGTACATAGCTCAGAAAAGAAATATTTAAAAAAATTCCACATATACAAAAACAATGGAGAGTGCGTTTTTTTCTTCTCTTTGATGTGCTTTCCCTTTATAATTAATTACAATCTTGAAACCCCAGAGAATAGAAAAATCGTTATTTTTAGCATTCACAGGAAACAGGAAAGAGTTGAATCATTGATTAATGTTAAAAAGGACTACCCAAATGTGCTATTATAATCACGAAACAGAACTGATTCACCTGCTTCATTTGAACCTCTTGGGTTCAAATAAATGTTAAGTCTTTGTCTTTTAATATTACATTAACAGCAGGAGCTGTTTTATTGGGAAAATATCAAAACTGATGTAGTCTCTGATTTCTAATGGCAATTACTGTTGTTACAAAAATATTTACAGTATGGAAAATATTGCATCCTATTCAATTTGCATATTTGAAAATGACTCATATTAGCATATTTTAAGAAACTGAATAATTACAGCATTTCAATTGATGATCATTTGCATTTGAGAGGGAGTATCATTTATGCAAAGGGAGGAAAGTTCTTAAAAATCACTTTCAGTTGTGAGGAAGTGCTTTAGTATTTGAAATGCAGACAAATTAAATCACTGAATGCCTTGTTGGATAAATGTATGTAAATTAAATCCTTTTTCCCATACTGTACACATGGACCAAAGTGCATCAGATTCACAATGTACAGTCATCCTGACTACTAAGCAACAAGTAGTAACTTTAAATAAAAAGTGAAGTAATTATTTTTGCCAGATCTACCAGAGTTCAAATAAAACTTCCACTAAGCAGCTGCTTGGTTTTTTATTTTTTTTTTCTTCCGCTGATCTCTCTTTTTACCCTTTATAAGTTATATATGTGAAAGATTGAAATTCATCATCATAACATGGATAGCAGAGAAAACTTTTCAACTTTTTTCAGGTGATTTATTTCTTTTTTATAGCAAGTTTGGAACCACTGCAGATTTAACTTATAGGACTCACTAAATGCAGGAAAGTCAAAGATAAACCGGCAAAATGTAAAGTAGTGTAACTTTAAAAGAAATTTGCATACAGGATGGCTCTGAAAGGAATTTCAAGAGATAATCTAGTTCATCCTCTTCAAAGCAAAACCACGTATACCTATACTCCTCTTCACAGATATTTAACTAATCTGTTCTCTGACAAATTAGACTAGTTTAGGATTTTAATTTCATTTCAACCCCCATACATAAAGTGGCTACTCCTATGAATGAAATTATAAATCTATAATTTGTATCTGACACTTTGAAATGCGGACTTGCAAGTGAAACATTAGAAGGAAGACGTGAAACTTAAGGAAATTCGGGAGTTAAATTTTGATGAATTATATATGTTATGTCAGAAATTCTTCCAGCAGTAGCAGGAATCATGATGAAAATTAGATTGTTTTGTTCTGTCTTGTCAAGAGAATGAGACATAGAATTTTCTATGCTAGTGTTGAAAAATGGTATGAGTAGAACGAAATAGTTGGCAAGTAAGAACAAGCTATAGGTCCCTCTTATTTCTCACAACAGTGGGCAGCTTTTAGAGCTTCCTTCTACAAATTTAAATGGGACCATTCAAGATCTGCAATTTGGAAATCTCTTCTGGTCACTCACTTCTGCATTCAACCCTTTCATCTGTAATATTGCTCATGTAGCTTTTATTTGTACCTCTTTTACAGGAAGCAAAGAACCTGTGTCGTTTCCCTTGAACGGCAATAATTTTCTATATGCTTCATAATTTAACAGGAATGAAACAAATTAGATTATAGAAATGCTTTTAAATTCTGTAGCAATTACTTTAGAAATCTGGAGAGTCATTCTGAGAATCAGAGTCTTTCTAAACACATTTTAAAATACATTCAGAAACCTGTTACAAGAATTTCTCATATGTATCCTAGTTAATATATATATGCAATAAGCATAAGTTGAGTCAAAGGCATATGAAAGAAAATCCAAACATCCAAATAGAGATTTCTTCAATTCTTAATGTTCCCTAACTCCTTTCTGTTCATGTCTGCTTGTCTGCCAATATTTAGTTTGACTTCAATTCATAGAACTATTTCTGCATCAGTGAATAAATCTTTGACAAAATATACACAAAATTCAAACATTAAGGAATAAAAAACAATACCATTTTTTTCCCAGTGTTGAGGGTTTACCAATAATTTTAGTTATACTGCTCAAACATTGCTCATTGGAACAAGAACTATGAAGAGTTCACCAGCTCTTTTTATGTTGGATTCTGCAGCATTGTTCTGCTGCAGAACAATGACTTACAAGGATATTCCAATACACTATGTTGTATAGCAGACCAGGTTAGGGGATCATTCAACTCTTCTTCAGGGTCTACAACCTCTAATTCTGCAAAACAGCCAAGAGTTCATCACATTCTTTGAAATGCGTTAATAGACACAGGCACCTTCCCGAAAATAAAGTATGAACACATACAGCCAGTTTCAGATTTCCCCTAGGAGCAATTAGTAATTATTTAAGTTTTGTTGACAAACCAAACTGTATTCAAATTTCAGTTATCTGATAAGACCATTAAAATACACAAGTGGTGTGTGTTAACCCTGGGGGGCAGTTCAGCGCCACACAGCCACTTGCTACCTACCCCCAAGTGTAACAGGGGAAAGAGTCGGAAGGATTAAAGTGAGAAAACTTGAGGGTTGAGATAAAGACAGTTTAGTAGGTAAAGTAAAAAGCTGCACACGCAAGCAAAGCAAACCAAGGAATTCATCCACTACTTCCCATCAGCAGGCAGCTGTTCAGCCAGCCCCAGGAAAGCAGGGCTTCATCACATGTAACATTTACTTGGGAAGACAAAGGCCATCACTCTGAACATTCCCCCTTTTTCCTTCCTCCCCAGCTTCTATTGCTAAGCATGACACCTTATGGTATGGAATAGCCCTTGGGTCAGTTGGGTCAGCTATCCTGGCATGCCCCCTCCCAATTTCTTGTGCACCTCCAGCCCACTCGTTGGTTGGTGAGAGGGGAGCAGGAAAAGCCTTTGCTGTGTAAGTACTGCTCAACAACTGTTACAAGTCGGGTGTGTTGTCAACACTACTTTCATCACAAATCCAAAACATAGCACCATCTGAGTTACCATGAAGAAAATCAACTCTATATCAGCTTAACCCAGAACAATAAGGCACAGTTTCTATCACAAATAATTTATAATCTAAACAGAAACTAACATAAGTGAGCTTTGTGTAAGAAAAGAGAAACATAGTTGGAGCAAAACCAAAGCAGAAGTAAGATTTTGCATATAGGACAGAAAACGTAAATGTCAATTTTTTATTTCCCTTTTCAATGACCAGTAATGTAACAAAATAATAGCCAAAGTTCAGTAAGAGTAGGCCTAGAAAGCTGTAAAAAAAAAAAGAATACTTTAAGTTCCAAAACTGACTTTTCACTGGAGATGATATTGACATTAAGGAACACCATTGTGTAAAAACAGGGTTTTTTTTCTATTTTTAATTTTCTTCTGAATGCTTATTTATTCCTCATAATATTTTCTTTTATTTTTTGTTAAGTTTTATTTTTTCTTCCTTTGGATAAATATCTGGAAAAAGTTCTTTCACTTCAACTGCATCGAAAAAATCTCAAACTAAGTGCTATGTGCCAACATTTTCGGCTGCATCTTTTATTGGGTTCATACAAAATTTCATTAGTTGCCAATTTTCTATAAAAAGAAAGGACATTTGCACATGCACACTTCATGCCTGATTTTGCAGTTATCTTTTGAAACACATTAGGGTCTAATTTAAAATTCAGTGAAGTCAAGGGGAGACTTTCCGTTTGATTTCTATAAGATGATCAAACACGAAAAAGAAGGCAGATGGAATTTTGTCCTCTGTAATTAAGATGAACATTTGTGTTGTCTTTCCAGTATTTAATGTGCATTTTGAGACACTGTTAAAAGCCACATTATTATGAATGCTTTATTAGATCCATCCAACCCGAAATTGCCCAAAATGAAGTGTCCTCTGGCAAAGGCAGTTTAAGAAATCACTTATCTAGTGCTCCTGTCTGCTAGTCCACATTATTTAAAACAGGTCAGGTGGATTATATAGTCAAAACACCTTTTTCTTTTCACAAAATTGAAAAACAGTTTAGAAAGGCTACCATAGAAGATGGAGATTCATACTGTAGACCTACAGCCTGGAAAAAAAAAAATCTATGCTGCAAATATAATCTTCAAACCACAAAACTGAGTTGAATGTCTCCTTTGTAAATCATTCCCAGAATTTTTAAAGGATGCTGGTTAACCTTTTCTCTGTGTAAAGGAGGTATATTAGATTTCAACATAATACTGTTGATTAAAAGGCTGACAATTTTTTTATCAGAAATATCGAGACAGAATTTTTTTTTATGTCAAGTATATTTTAGTTAATTATTTTTGTACAGAACATACATGTTATTTAAGTCCTGAGATTTCTCTCTCAGATTTTAATTTTTTTTTTTTAATTGGAACATGTTCAAGCTTTTTGCACTTCAATTTGTACTTTATATTTTATGCTTGTGCCTCCCTATACAGCCACAGATTTAAGAAGGTGAGCTAAAGTGTTTTCATTCTTACCTTTTCTTCCATATAATATGATGAATTCCTAACTTCTTAGCTCTCAAATTCATGTTGGACTGCTCCCAGTGTGATACATAAGCACACATTCCTCTCTTTTTCACACCTAAAAAGGTAAGGCAATAAAAGTCTTAGGCATCCCAGTTAGCAGATGTAAAATTAAACAATAAAGAATTTTAGGCCTTCAGTTCTGATGCTTTCTGGAGTTCATAAAATAGTTGCTAGAAACACTGCCAAGAAGGCAAACAGTGAACTTCTTTTTTAACAGCTGTATTTAAATAGAAAGCAAAAGACACCACTTTTTCCCCCTCAGCATTGGTATCACTTCAATTGAAGTAAATGATATTCCCTAAATCGCAGGAGCTCAGCTCTGTCCTAGCAACACTATGTCACTTAAGCTTTCCCCTTACTCCCCAGATCTTCATATTATTTTTCCCTGGCTCTGAGTTCATCGTGAATTTAATTTCACTTTGTGTGTTGATCTGAGGGTCTATTTTGATCTAAATGGGTCTGTGACCTTGTAAATCCTTCTTTTACCTTTTCCTGCTATAGTCTGTGGATTTAAACGACACTCAGTACTTCATGAGGTTACACTCTAACTTCTGCAGTCAAATCAGCACCAGACTGACCTTGGTGATACACTATTTGGATGTCATGAACTTGTAATTTACAGACTGCAGGTTGTAAGAGTTCTCTTGAAATTGGCAGTGCATCAGATGCTTGTAAATTTGTATGAAGAAACTAAATTTGTGAGTTTGCTTACTATCAATGCACGAAAAATTTCAACAAATGCTTTAAAAATGCTACTACATCAGCAGGCAAGTGATATTAAAATCCTACAGATTTGCTGCTTGGAAAAAAATGTCTAGCAATAAACCAAGTACATCAATATTCAGACATCAGAAAAATAAAAATCAATTTCAAACTTTTGATAAGGTTTGATCTCTTTATTTATTATTTTTCTTTAACTATGCAAATCAAAGTATTAGTTGAGTTGTACATTTCCATCTCCTGATAAAAGTTACTTTCAAGGATATAAAGCAAAAGTCCAGTATACTTCTATGAAAACTATGTAGACGTGCAGAAGAACACCAAGTATCAGACATAAAGTGACTTTGAGGTCTATTTACATGACAGATTGCTGCATTGTACAGAAATACTCATGCTAGAATTGATCCAGGCGACTCAGATGACAAAGCAAGGAAGAAACTCCATATCCGTCTGCTCTCTCTGTGTTTCATTTCTATCTGAGTTTCCTGTTCTCACATGGACAGAAAGGAACAGACTAGTTTCAAGTATCTGGAATGACATACTTTATCAGTGGTTTCATTAACTCAAGATCTATTCAAATTGTTTATGTTCATACCACCATTTTGAAAAAAGTAAATTTCCTCTTCAGGTTTTATCAAGTGTATTTCCTGTCTGCATATAGCAGAGTCAACATCCTCAATACAAGATGTTCAACTTGTGCTTATCAGTGTACTTTAACTGTTGGATCCCACTAGAAGTATGACAAAAACAGTAGAGTAAGATTCAGCCACAACTTCATCTGAAATTACAGTAATGAGCCAAATACTAATCCAAAAGGGACATACAACAGGCTCTGATTTTTTTTTTTTTTTGCAGTTGAAATCTTGTATGAACAGTTCATCTTCATGATTACATCTTAAACAGTGGAAAAGTGGTAGGAACAGCTCTTCTTTCCAACCCCAGAAATTAAAAAAAAAAAAAAAAAGAAAAAAAAAGAAAAGAAAAAAGAAAAAAGAAAAGGACAGATCTTTCTGTCCTTTCATATGTTTCTAATTAAATCAACTGGTCTGCAGTGATTCAGAAAGGGGAATTAAGGAAAAAAAAAAAAGACAACATCTGGGGGAAAAGGTTCACGAAGTCCTCTTTAACGTTTTCAGAAATGCATTAAGTGAGAATGGTCTCAGGTATAAAACCTAGAAATATTGTTTCATCAAAACAAATCAGCAGGAGATGATCTTCTGAGCTTACTTAAGAGAGCAAATATATTTCAAATTGACTGCTTAGCTTCACGAGTGAAGATTGGAGAAGGGCTTTACCCACGCTTACTACAATCACAGTGACCAAGGGCATGGTGGGATAGGCAAATCTGGTTGGAAAAAAGGCTGCTTATGCAATCAGGAAGTTTCCGACCAGGACTGTCAACTCCTGGGGCAATCTCGAGTGACCCATGCCCTGGTCTGCCCACATGCAAGGTTGGATCTGCAGCTTCCCATGCACCTTGTCACCTGCCATTTTGACCCTCATCTGTGCATACAGACAAGTGAGAGTAAGCCCTTCCAGCCTGTGCAGTGGATTTTTTAGGTGAGGTGCAGCGTGGGCAGAACTGGCCCACCCTTTGCAGCTGAGCTTTAACTGCCACAGCCTAGCTAGCTGTGGAAACAAAGTCCTCAGGTAATAGGTTTTATAAGAGTGTCCTTTTCTTAGATGGAAGACCTTACAAGGCTAGACAAGCTTCATCTGCCCAGGTTTGAAGATAGGATTTTTTCTTCTCCTATGAGGAAGGCTTGTCTTCGTGGAAGAG
>JBCJKH010023394.1:0-16925 GCA_039877255.1 Loriculus beryllinus | reverse complement strand
TGCCTAAGAGCTCAGCTCAGTCTCCCCTGTTCTGGCAGGTTAAAGCCATTCCCCTTGGCCTGGCCCTACAGGCCCTTTGAAAAAGCCAAATAATTTGGGTTTTTCTTGTAATAAAAGCAAGGTCTACACACATCAGAAAGTTAGTTCAATGTATATCGTGTAAGATGATGTTTAGTTTTAAATATACCCATGTATTAGACCCAGACACTTCTGATACACATTCTGGGTTGTGTCTTCACTTTTATTACAGTGAACAGTCTTGGCAAATCGGATCCATAAAGCTGAGCTTGATTCCCAGATTTTGGAAGCTGCTGTATATTATAAGGCTTTTACCATGGCTATTCAATGGAGTTTGCTTGCTTTAATGACACTGTCATAGAAATTATCTTGACATCCTTTTTAAAACATCTGCCCTAAGCTCTATGGAAAGTTCCCTGGACTCGAAGACCATGGGGTAATTCAGGTTAGAACAGGCTTCAGGAGACCATTTCATCCAACTTCCTGCTCAAAGCAGGGTCAGCTCTGTTGTCTTCAAGCTTGTAGTGCCTCAAAGCAAGGAATTTTGAGCTAAGATCTGGAGGACTGTGTCCCCCTCCTCTTTCCGTCCTCCCTGACCCTGGCTGAGATGCCAGGTGGAAGTGTCTTGCAGAGCACCAGGTCCCTGCTGTGGTGGAGGCTGGCTCCAGCTCCAGGCAGGGCTCAGAAAGATTTAGAACTGGGTTGCAGAGGTAATGTGGCAGTTTTCAGATAGCTCTTTGCTAACTGCTGCTTTTTGGGTTCCAAGCTCCGTGGGGGATTAAGAAACTTGTTTACAGTGTCTTTTTATTGTGACAAATTGGAATTGGAGAAAAAGAAAACCCCAACACACAGAGCTCAGAACACCCAAAAGGTCTCTCATTTGCTTGCGTGCATCTTCACTCAGTTCTCTTGGCACAAATATGCCTTTGAAGTGTTTTAGAATTAACCTGGTGTTTGCAAAGCAGTCCTGGTGAAGCTGAAATCCTCCCTATTGCCTGTGGAGCTGTTGGAGTGTGCCTCCTGTTGATGACTGGGCAAAGGAGCAGGGTTGGAACTGCTTTTCCCATGTTTTCTTCTTTCTATGTATACATTGGTTGAATACTGGACCAACTCAGATACATTTTCTTGTTATTAGCAGAGATCATGGACCACACAAATACTCTTAAATACTTCTAACACATATACATTAAATTGAACCTTCAGAGGCAGGCTTGAAAGAGCAAATGTATCTGAGTTAATATTTAACACCGAGTTTTGCAGAAGATCTCATCCAAGGGAGAATTTCAGAAAGCGCTCAAGTCCCTTTTAGTTCAGGATGGGGTAGGCAAACACATGTAAACTGGTTGTTAGGGGCAGTTTCAGGGCTAAAAGTTGATGGATAGCTTATCAGTCCTTCCCCAAAGGACCTTGTCTGTCAGAATATGGGTATATGTTTGAGTACTTGAAAAGTCAGGCGATGTTAGCTCAGGTGTCTCCTCTTGCCAGCAGCAGGGGTTTGTTAGCTAGCTCCAACATTGAACACCAATCCAAAGAGTGATAGCTAAGCAAGAGAAAAGAACCAGTAACATTTAGAGACACATTCTGGATGTATATCCTAACCATATGGAAACCAGGGTTTAATCTCACTTCTCATTTAACCATTTTCCCAGATGTTTCCTGCAGTTTGACAGATGTACCATTTACTAGAAAGTTGCGCTCTTGAGAATTAGAATGTTATGGACGTGGTTGCTATAGACAATGGCTCTGTAAGGTTAAGATTTGGAATAAAACATAACATTAGTTTCTGGTTGAATAAGTAAGTTTTTTCCCCAGACTGAAAGCTCTGGCCTGGACAGTCTCCTTTCATTTTCTCTCATGTTGTAATGCACTACACAAACACCCAGCTGGCTTTAACTCATTCCTGCAGCATTGCTGAGTGCTGACTCTGGACAAATGGCATTATTTCTGAGTGTTGAAAGGTGAAAAGTATTCCTCTGGCTATTTCTAGCTGTACCTAAGTCGAGTCGCCTTTATGTTTCGTGTAGAGCTCTGCCAGCGCTGGCAGAGCTGGACATTTAAACATAAAGGTGCCATTTCCATTTGCAGTATGGCCACCCTGCAGAAAGCAGGATCTGACTGTCAGTAAACAGGGTTTCATCCCTCAATGTTGTGTGGCTGGAGCACAGAATGCCAGATTGGAAAGAAAGAGGGGGGTGGGATGAGTTTGGTTTAGCCATGAGAAAAACCTCCTGAAACATCTGGGAAGAAGCCTTGGTGCGCTGCAATTACTGCTCCTCATAGTCTTTAACGTGGCACAGATCTGCAGTTCCTGTGGGTAATGAAGCAGTTGCATACTGCAATCAAGTTAAGGTTGATTCATATGTTCCTGCAAAAGTCCTGTCCTAAAAGGTCTTGTCTGTCAGAGCTGTGTATGGGGTGTGTGTTGGAGCTGCTGTCTGAACCATAAGAAATGATGCTTCATGAATCTGTTTTTAATTAGTAACTTCTAGGATTCATAAATCAGGAGTTTAAAAAGAGAGGGAATTAAAGCCCCTCAAGCACTTTTGCTTGTGATTTGCTTTTTGAACTGGAGTCTCCCTTAAGCAAGAGGTTGCTCTGAGAGGGTACTGCGGATTGCAGAATTCAATGGTTAACTTGGGCACATTAACTCCAAAGTGTCCTTTCAAACCTGCTACTGTTGTGGTCAGTTTGGTTATCAGCTCTTGAAAGGAGCTGTTTTACTGTGTTTGTATGAATAGTTGTACAAGATATAATTAAGCTGTTACTGTATTTATACTGCTTCCAGGGGTTTAGGTAATTCAGATTTTATTAGCAATTACTAACAGTTTCAATACACTTTTAATGAAATCTTTATTTTATAAAACAGCCCATGAAAAGAAATCTCATCGGCTAATGTTACATTGTGTATCTGATGGATAGAGACCATCATTTGTAAGCTTTCATGATCCAGGCCCTTTTCCCTAGGCATTTCTTTCTCATAAGAACCATTGAAGCTGGAAAAAAAAACTCTATCATCCCATCTCCTGACAATCTGACACAGTTAATTCCAGCACCGTGACCTTGTTTCAAGAGACTGGCTTGTGTTGTTAAAGCCCTTAGTAATAAACGTGCCATTCTAAGGTTGTTGGGATCTTTTACTTCCCACATGATCTATTTGAAGAAAGTGATTCATCAGCTCCTCTAGCGTAAAATTCTACTTCATGCAGTCTTTTAGGTGGCTGAGCTAAATAAACTCATGTAAACTTTTGAGAACTTGAGGGTCACAGGTTGACTGAAGTTGTTACTTGCTATAGCAAAAAATAGTTCCATGCCAAGCACTGGGTGAGGAATGAAAGTATTTTTCCAAATAACATGGAAAATATTGTAAGGAATAATGCAGAAAATACAGTGAGAAAATGTAACAGCCATTTTTTATTTCCTCTAACAGTTCTGCACAGTTTCCACCATTGAGTTTCACCACTTTCAGCTTTTCCCAGAGCCTACAGAACAGCTTGATGTCCCCTGGCGATATTGAGCACACATATATGTGATGAATGTTGTTCCACTAGGACGTGCCCTGTTGCTCTCTGGATTTTATGTACAAGCTTTCTCCTGACATTGGCCCATAGTTTTCTCTGTGTGATCATAAATAGTTCTTACAGTATTTTCCAGTGACTCAGTAGAAAAGGTTTGTTGCATGTGCCAAGTTTGACTTCAAAAGGATGTTAATATGGCTGAATTATAAAAGATGCACGTGGCCCAGCACATGAGTTGGTAGAGTGGAAGAGGAAATGTCTGCCAGAGGTGTTCAGGTGGGCACTGCAGTTAGGTACCGATTAATCATCTTATAGCTGCGTCTGAATCTCTCCAGTGAACCCCCCTGACCTTCCAGCTGCCTTCATGGAAGACTCTTCTGCACTTACCTTGTACTGTCAGAAAGTTTGGAGTGTCCCTTTAACCTCATTTTTTGTATCATTTGCTTTTCTGGATGTTTTTCCCCTCCAAGCCATTCCAAGTGCCTTTCATACTTGAAACAGTTCATGCTTCTGCAGGGATACATTTAGTTTCCATCCCAGCAGTGAGTTGCCATTCTAGATGATGTTCTGTTTGTTTCAGTATAGGCAGTAGCCTTACTTGCTCTCCAGATGTGGACATTGGCAGGCTCTGCTCTGTTTCACTGGCTTCATTTGACTTTCTCAGAATAAGACTTTTGTGCCTTCAAGTGCCCAGATACGATGTTGACTTCTGCACAGTTTACTTTTGAGCTAGAAATGAAACCTTAGTTCTGGATCCTAACTGGCAGCCATAGCACTGTGTTTCTGGTGTGTGCTGACACATCTGAGTTTTGCAGTTTTACTGAAACTCTCACAAAAAAGGGGCTCTCTGGAACAGTAACACCAGCACCTTCTAGGGCAGACCACATCCTCTGCTGCAGCTGAAACGCTCACATCTCCTGTCTTTTGGTTTTCACAGTTGGTAGAAATAGCTTTTCATGTCTGTGTTTTTCCAGTATGTTGTGTAGGTTTTCCCTGTTGCTCTTTTGAGAGTTAAGGGGTAGGAGGCTGGATCGGGCAAATCTTCAGCGTTTGGTCACTTCTGTCCCCTTTCCAAGGTGGGTGCTGTTCCTGCTCTTAGACAATAGGTAGAAGAGGGAGGCCAGTAGTGCTGCACTGCAGGTCAGAGGACCAGCAGGTTTCTTCTGTTTGCCTAATGCAACTGGCAGGAGCCTGAACATTTTTTGTCCTCAGTCTTTGAAAACTAAATCAGAGCTGATGGGAGTTGTACTGAACTCGGTGTCCACCTAGAAACAGTTAAAGGCAACATTGAAGGGAGGAAATGGGCTTATGTTTACCCTTTGGAAATCAGGGTGCATTTTAGGAAACTTTGTATCATTACTGCAGTGTCCATTTTTACCAGGTCACTTGTTACTGTAGGAATACTGAAATGCTGGAGCTTTCTCTTGTTCTTAGCTCCACTTTTGAGCCATTAGTGATTTATCTTTCTCTTTTCATATTTCCAGCTGCCTCAGCAGAATCAATGAGATCCCTCAGGGTTTCACATCTCTCCCATGTATTTATTACTACATGTTAAAATTGAGTTATTTCCATCTCAGGTATGGCCTCACGTTAAAACCTCTTCAAAATATTCAAGCGCTTTAAAATAAGCCATCAGGTCTACCTCACAAAATGAGAGCCGAACCATAGGGGTAGGAGGTGGGCGAGCAGGCAATGGAAGTGCAGGGCAAAGAAGGTAGTGGGAGAGCAGAGGTTTTACGTTGACTTAGAGGGTTTGATTTTCCAGCTAACCTGTAGCCTGTACCTGTTGCAGGGAGGTAACTGTGCTGTTGCTTCTGATTGTACACGTATGTGTTCCAGCAGTGACATAATGTTTCATTTAATTAATCCCAGAGTTTTCCTTAGGGACAGAATGAGTGATTGCCGTTATAGAGCAACCCATGCTACCTTTTAAAACAACTCTGTGAGTGTTGGAGCAGAGACAGCCAAACACTAAAAAAAACCCCACCCTGTGAGAAAAATAAGTGGGATCTGAGATTGTGTTAATTGATTTTACTGTACATTAGATTTAGATTTCAGTTTTGTGGCTTTGGCTTTTGACTGAGGTCTTACATCATGCGGTTTCTCTTGTGTTCTTTCATACTTGAGACTATTAAGCCTTCAGAAAGGGGAGCTCTTCCGTGTCTGAGTGTTTGCTTGGTGCAGGCAGGCAGCAGTGGGATGCTCCTTTGTGCATTTCACAGCTTAGTAGCAATTGGGTTTTTTTACTCTGTGAAATCTGCCCTTCCAGTTGGTTACATTCACCTGGTCCAAGATCTTACCTCGGAATATCTGGCTTTGGTGAGATAAGTGTAAGCAAGTCTGACCCAGGTTTGTTTATATCTAAGGTCACCCTCTTTCATGTTAGTTTGTTCTCAGTGGTTTTACTTTGACTTCTCATCTCAGAGGTGTTTCCATTGGCTGTACCACTGAGCTGGAGGAAGATCTTTGTGAATTGAAAATTCTTAAGGATCCTGGCTAGAGAGGAGTGGGGAGGGCAGGGGAGAATTGGTACAGTTGGTGCACATGTACTTAGGGCTCTGAAGGAACTGGTGCGAATTATGATGCTTGGTGCTCCAAACCGGGCCTGATGCTCAGGTTTAAAATTTCTAAAGAACAAAAGCTCTTTTCTGGGAAGAGTTAAGTGTAATGATTGGTGGCTGGAGAAGCTTTGAGGCACTGCGCAGAATCCTGCTCTGGGTGCCTTTGCTGAGCTGTTTCTAGCCTGAGGCAGAAAGTGAAGACTTTGCCACCTGCCTCTTCTCTTGTTAACCACACTTTGAAAGGAGGAGAAGGGGAGGATTTGCCAGCTACAGACCTCACTTGAAGAAGGCTTTGTAGCCAGCTGGCTAACAAGCTGCTGTTCTGGGCTTCTCCAGAACCCGTGCAGGAGGCATAGCTGCCTGGAGAAGGGCGTTAGTGGGAGATTAGTTGTCAGCTTTATCTGCACGTTGGTCTGAACATGATCCTCAGTTTGTCCAAAAGATTTCCTGCAGGGAGGAATATGCTGTACAAATACTGCTTAAATCACAGCAGTGGCAAAAAGGGAAGGGCGTTATCTTTCTCAGGAAACCTGAGAAATCAAGTGGGGCAGAAGTGATTCTTGCAAAGACAAAAATCTCTTGCAAGTTGCCTACTTGAAAGCTGTTTGGGATGGAGTACTAAGCTGTAAAAGGAAAAGGCTACTTAAAGTAACAGGGAAGTGTACAGCTAGTAAAATGGAATGGAGAAAGGGTTCTGTATTTAGGTGGCAGCCATTCAAAGTAGATGTGGTTTGAAGAGTGTTTTGGGCTGTAAGGAGGGGTTTTTCTTTCATGTTACGAGTCCTTCAGATAATTGGCTGACACTCAGAGAGCAAACTGTTAATACTTGCCGGTTTTGTTTGAGGTTTTGTAGTGAATTTGGATTACTTAAATAATCCTGAGTAAGGATTTTTCTCTTTGGATATATATATTTTGAAATATGACCTTCAGTTCTTGTATTCCCACCTCACAGTAACAGAATCTATGTATACAAGTAGATACTTTTGCAGGAAATGATCCCCATAATGTGGAGAAGATGTTTTATAGTGGTGGGTTATAAATCCTTAAGTAGTCTGTAACAAAAGCAGCTGTCTTCTTTCAGACCTAAGAGTTTGTAAATAAATAAAATATGTTAGAATAGGTACATTATAAAGATGATGAAAATACTTAAACTATATTTGAATTAGGTTACAGAGATGAAAGTTTGCTCTTAAGCAGTATTGTGCTCTGTGTATGTTTAAAGAAAACATCTAGCATGGTAATTAAAAGCACTGTAAGTGGATACTTGTTCTTTCTGTGAGTGAAACACACTCCTACAGTACAACCATTCCAAGTTAGAGCTCTATTTCTGCCAAAGGGAGTGTGAAACGTCTGTGATTTCTTCACTTGGAGGTGCAGTAATACTTTTGGCATCTGTTCCTTAAGGATCTGCAGGCTGGAAGTGAGTGCAAGCAAAACTGTCCCCTTCAGTGGGCCTCTTTCTTTCCTTTTTCCTTCAGCAGCTGGCAGAGTGAGCCGGTTCCTGTAGGATGAGTGTGAATTACCGCCACTCTGTGCCAGGGAGCAGAACAGCCACATTCAGAGGTTGTACAGCAAAAACAAAATCCTCAGAACAATGCATTTGAGCTACCTTTGAACTGGCTCCCGAGGAGGGCTCAAACGTGGCTTTCAATTAACAAACGGTATTTAGAGCCCCACTGCAGGAGACGTTCAGCTCTCAGTCAGGATGTGTGTGGTTTTGGTATGACATCCATCTGAGCACATGATGCTTGGTAAGTGCTGGAGCCTGGGTTATGATTCACTGGGGAGAGACATGGAAAACAATGTCTGTTTCTCAAATGCTGGAGAAAAGAATTTAAGGTTGGAATGGTGTAGAATTTTACTAGAATAAGCCTGCAAGCAGCTTGCCTGTCCCTGTCAGCCGGGAAGGAAGGGTGGTAGGCATGGCTGAGGTGACTGTGTCCCAGTGCCTGGGCTCCGTGGCTCTCACCACTGTGAATTGAGTGCACTGACATCTTCACCACAGGAGACAGAGTCCAGAGTCACACATGCTGATCTTTAGGGCAGCGTGGAGCTGGGGGGATGGTAATGCTGTTTGGACAGCTGGATTTATTTGTAGCATGTATTTTTAAGTTATTTTTCAAACATGGTCAGAAATCCTTCTTTGTAATTTTCTGCTCTTATGTTTGAACTAAGAGATGCATCTCTGCCCTTGTTCAGTGCGGGGGGATTTGTTAAGCTAACTGACTTCAGTGAAATATAATTCTCTTCAAACAGGCAGTTTTGATTGCCCCTTCAGGCAAAGCATCTAAGATCAAAACAAGAATAGCTTCTCTCAAGTATGGTAATAATAATAATAATATTGTAGCAAATCTCCAGTTTCTAATCTAAAACTGGTTTTGAAGTTGTATTTTAAACTGAAATTATTTAATAACGTGAGACTGATAACTACTCTATAAATAATTTTCTGCCCAATTGTTTTACGAGTGGGGTCAGATGCCTGTAGGATTTGCTATTTATATTTCAGTAGGAGGGACTCAGAAGTGCTGGTGTGTTTTCACGAGGGCAGAGCTATCATGTTACTGTTCCACACGGTGCTGTAGCATTTTCGGCTGGGCTCAGGGAAGATACAGTCTGATGTGGAATTGAAGCTTCAGGTGTTTCTCACTTGTTGCCCAGACTGTGTAGTTGAAGGTAGATGGACTGAGGAGCCTTGAGGAGCGGGGTAGGAACAGTTCCCTGCCCGGAAGAGGAGTTCTAATTTGGGCAGAGGGAATTCCGTGCCTGCAGAAGGGGCTGGGGTGTGGTGTGCTGAGATTGCTGAGAGAGCTTCATAATTCTGGGTATCTTTCGGGAAGGTCACTGTGCTGGGCTGGGCTGCCTGGCCTCAGCCTGAGCCTGTTCCCCACTTTCCTGTTCCCTGCTTCCAAAAACCATTGCAGAAGAGTTTTCTTGGGTTTTCTTTTGCTGTGCATTGTTGTTTTTTTTCCCAGCAAAAACTCCAAGTTCACCGACACTTGTGGCTCTGGCTGTTTGTATGAAGTAGGTGCTGTTGTGTAAACTGGAAAATGGCTTTTGCTTGGGAATTTCAGGAGGTTTGGTCGTGGCTGGTCACTTAGCAGCCCTGCCCCCCCTCCCCCGGAAATGCAGCCCTGAGTTGCTGAAATCCCCAGTTCTAAGGAAAAAACCCAAGCAACTGGTGTAGCTACATTTTTTGCTTTATTTTACAAGCATTTTTGGGTGGAGGAAACCAAGTTTTTTCCTTTGAAAAATCAGCTTGTGTTTATTAAACCAAAATACAGTCATGATGAGAAGGGGTTACTTTTTTCCTTTGAGGCAAGTGAGAAGCAGGAATCTGCTGGAGCTGTATGTGGCTTTGCAGCCTCCAAATGGTTATTTAAATTGTAGTAGACCAGATAATATTTAGTTGAACAGTAAGAGTTTGGCTTGCAGCCACCAAAGATAACTGCACTGCAGCAAGGAGAGGGAGTCCCCCTCTCCACAGCATTGCCTTTATCGCTTGAACAATGATTTTAGCCATGTCTTTTCATGTTGCCATTTCCCAGGCTATCTAATGGCTGTTGTCCAAGTACAAACCAGCCAGTAAAGGCACACTGTTTGTGAGGTCCATCCTTGCTTCCTCAGGGGTGGTGATGGATGATGCTGTTGTGCTCAGTGGCTGCCTCAGTGCTGTAACTCTAGATGAGGCTACTGTACTTTAAATATAGAGTCTGTTGTGCTGCCTCAAGTCACACATTTGCATCAGTCATTAGCTCAGAGCCCTGCAATTCTAAACGTCTTTCTTGTGAATGCTGATACTGCAGAGTAGTCTTGTGAATTGAAATGGGACCAGCGCTGGCAGGAGAGGGAAATGTAACACTGTGAGAATGTATTTCCTGGTGGTTGTGTGCTGCTCTTTTGTGTCTGAATCTGGCCTGCAAAGGAGGATTCAGGAAACACATGATGCTCAGAGAACCTCTTGAGCACCAGCTGGGAAACTTTAAAGGTTAGTTTTTATGGTCGATTCTGCTAATCAGCAGCTCCTGATTTGTAATGAGTTAAGAGGGACAAGGGACCCGGGGGGGGAGGCAGAGCTGGGGGATCTGAACGGTTACATACTGTATTATTCTGTTGACTGTTCCCTCCTAAGCACATCAAGGGAATTTGGCAGAGAGAATAAGCTGTGTCCTGAAGTCACTGGTTGCCTGGCATCGTATTAACCCTAACTTCTATTGTGCTGAATTTTGGTTCAGGCAGCAATAGCAGATCTCTGTACAACCAAGTGACTCCTGAGCAAGCTTGGGAATAGCTGATTTGTTCAGCAAAGGTCCTGTTCCTGAATGCAGCAAAGATCTGGACCCTCACCTCAAGAAGGATTGAGGTGATGGAGCGAGCTTCTCTAGCTCTTAACACAAGTGGGGCCACAGGGATGACAAAGGTGTGGGAACAGTTTATACCTGAAGGAAGTATTACCTGGGAGAAAAAGGTTGTTGGACAGAGATGGACTCGAGAGGGGTGTGAAGATGATCAGTAGGGAGCCATGGCTTTGCCTCTCCTGATACAAGAGCTAGGTGATAGCAGAGCATGTCAGTAGATTTCAGGTTTAAAAGAAACAAAACCAGCCTGTGAAGAAAAGGTGCCCAACAAGTGTGTCGTTTCAATGGCAGGATCCATTGCCACTGGATGCTGTCAAAGGTAATGGTCTGTGTGCTCTCTAAAGGCGCTTAAACAAATGCTGTGCAACTCAGTGACCACCCCGACTCCTGGGGCTCTCCTGCAGGTTTTTCCTGTAGCATTGGGGTTCCTCATTTCCCTCTGCTGGCAGGGCTTTGGCTTCTGTTCCTTTTCCCTCAGCTGTCAGCCTGCCTTTTTGATGCTTTCTCTGATGTTGCAATAGGCAGGGGCTTCTTGGAGTTGTAGTTTACTTCATTATTGAATACTCTTCATAGATCTTCATTTCTAGTACTACAGAAAACGTTTCTCTGGTCCTTTTCTCTGCCTAATACTCATCAGAGCATTTAAAGATTGCTCCTGCATATTACTATATGCTTAAAAAGTGGGGAAAATACCTTGGATTTTACCCACTTACACACAGGACACTTCCCTCGTGCTTCAAGAACCTTCTGAAGACAGAATTGTATGTTGTATAGAAGCAGCCTTCTCCTCCAGTGCTTTCCTGTGTGAAAGATGGACTGGGTTTGCCCTATGGCACTGAGGCACTGGATGCTGCAGCACGTGAACCCCTCATGGTGCTGTATGTCTGTGGCTCACTGGTTTGCCCTTCATGTGTGGAAACTGAAATGTCTCACACATAAGCCCCAAATCAGTATTATTTTAATTGCAGTGAGTGATAGGATAATGATGCGAGGATATTTACTGAGATTTGTTGTTCAGTAGTAGCTTGAAATGATTCTTTTTAAATAATGGTTTCATCCAGTGATTCTGGGAAAAGTGCAGTATAGCTTTTCCTTCTTTTTCTGCTGTGAAAATCCTGCTTCCTGCTGTGACTCACTGCATTTTGCTCACAGCCATGGCTTTTGAGGAAAACAGACTTTTTATGGGCTTTAGTAATGCTTAGAGAATACTGCAGTGTCAGGAGCCAGAGTGGGATTAATAGTATGTGAAATGAGGAGGTGTCTGATCTTAACAGAGGTGTTACTTAAACTCAGTGCATTTAGCTAAGGATCTGAAGGAATTCAAGGCTGAAGAAAACTGTTGGCTGCCAGAGCTTGCAGATGCAAACCATTGGCTGGATAGAGCAGGAGTAACTCACAGAAGGGTTCTCTACGTGTTGCCTCCTGCCTCTTGAAGGGGTTCAATGTTGTGTATCTCACTGTAGCTTGTAACCATAGTGAGTCCTTTGACCTTGTTTTTCTTTCCTGCCTTAGAAACAAGACTGCCAATGGAGATTTTCGGAAGGAGCACAGAGAGAGGAGTCGCAGCCCCATAGAGAGGGCTGCTGCCCCGACAATGAGCCTTCATGCCAATCACATGTATGCCTCAATCCCAAGCTTGACCATGGATCAACCTCTAGCACTGACCAAAAACAGCATGGATGCAACCCGGACAGTTGGCATCACACCTCCACTGACTTCTGTGGAACGGCAGCAGGTACTACTGGCTTTTAGTTGACAAGAAGTTGTGGGTGGTTGTAGGAGTCCTTGCTGTAGACACAATGAGGACTGCGCAGGTGTGAGCAGAACCTATTGTGAGTTACAGTAGGTAGGCAATGCTGTTCTTCAGGCAAAACGTATTTTAGAAATGCACAGTAAATGTCCCAGTTCATTGTGTTTGATGTGAATAAATCCCTGGTGTGTCAGTGGCACACATTGGCACACCTTTCTCTGATGCTCTGCTAAGCTTGTGAATGCTATTTAGTTGGGAATGCAAAGTCCATGGTTGAACAGAGCTCCAGTGCTTGCTAGGCAGTAACTGATGTAGTTTGCAGGTAATGCAGGTATTCACTTGATCTCCTCTTGGGACTGCTGAAGAAGAGTTGTGGGACAGAAAGGGCATCACAGAGAATTTGTCACTGAATTTTCCAGGTGAAGGATGATGGAATGACTTTAGTTGGTTTAGCCAGCCATAAGCATTCATTGTGTTGTTCAGAGCAGTGTAATATTGCTCTTCCACAATGACTTTTCCTAAAGCAAAGTAATTATTTTTGATTATCATTCATTTCCATATGCTGCAGTGTTCTGGTTTGGTTTTGGCTGGTTATTTGGTTTTTGGCTTGACATCTTGTATGTTGTGTTTGTTTTTCCTCAGAACTGCTGAAGGTGAGCTCTCTCTATGCAGGTTAGACAGTAATAGTTTCCTTCTGTCATACTTGCTTTTATCCCAAGTGGAGAGACAAAGCAAGACAACTGAGGTGTGATGAGCTGTAGTGTTGAGAAATTGAACTAGCCCAAGCTCTTCCTTCCTGCCTTCCTCTCTCCTCTGCTGTGATGCCCTGCAAAGGGTAAACACTTGGAGCAGATGATGTTTCAGAGGCTGATGTTTCAGATTTTTCATACCCAGTGTATGAGAGCTGCTCTTCACCAGAGCTGTATACTTTACATCTGCTGTGTGGGTTTTCACTGTGGTTGCCTGTGTACACTTGTCTCTTCCATTTTGCTCTGCCAAAAGGCCAAGCTCTGCACTAGTGTAGCTGCTCTCTTGCTGATATCACTTGGCACACAGGTTGCAGAGCTGTTGTTCTGTGCAGAATGGCTCCTCTTTGCTGTCAGTGTTGGGTGATGACAGAGGAGGAAGGGCCTCGCTGCCACTGACGACACTGGTGCCCTTTGGCAGTATCCTGGCAGCCAGAGCAGCCACCACCTCTGACACCAGCCTCTTGGGGTGTTTGACTTGGGCCCATTCCTGGTGCCTGTTACCAGCTTCCTCTCTCTTGTTATCTTTGACATTTTGATCTAGGTTACAATCTGTTTTCTTGGAAAATTGGATGTTGAGGTTAGACCTTGCTAAGAGCACATTGTAGAGATCATCCAGAGCAAAAAGTGTATTGGAAAACCCAACAGAAACCCAGGTTTGACAATTTGTTCTTTTGTTGGGTTTGGATTTATTTCTTTTTTTACACCTTAATATGTTCAGTGGGATTTTCATCTTACCCTGTTTCTAATAAAGAGGTGGGAAAAAATACCTTTGTATTTCAGCTGCTGTAGTCACTGTCACTAAATTCTCAGCTTTTCTCAGTATTTTCAACTAAATCTGTGCAGTCTGCTCAGTGCACCTGTACACACAGAACTACACATGCCTTTTCCTGCCTTGCAGATCCTCCGTGGTATTGGGATCCTTGCTTGCTTCCAAACTTGCATCCTTGTTTGCTGCCTGACTCTGTCTCTACTCCCCACCTCTCGGATGTCTAAAATACTCTTTTAAAAAGAGAGCAGCGTATCTACAGTTCTCAAAACCTGCTTCATAGGTGCACAAAGTCTTGGTCACTAAAAAGAAAATAATTGCTTGATTTTTCTGGAAGCATTTCTTCATTTACTTTATGTACTTTGCTGCAGTGCAGTAAGATGTGAATAGCATCATTCCTGTTGCGTCCAGTGTTTAAACCTTCCCTTCCAAGCTCTCACTTTGGCCTTGCTCTTACTCTCTATACCAAAGTACCACTACACAGTGAAAACTCTTTCCTTCCTCATTGACTGTGTGTGGTGGTAGGTAAAGCAGTGATTCTTGTGGGTTTGCGCACAGGTTTTTAAAATGGGCAGGAAATGAAAGCCGTGTTAATTACAGCAATTCAGTTAATCCTTTGAACACTTAGTTAACTTGCATTGGCTGGAGCAAAAGGGACTCCTTGCATTATAAAACATACCAAAGGTGCAAGGCAAAAATACTCTAATCCCCTTCATTTCCCTTTAGCCACTTGAAAAACTCAGACGTTCCTCCTCCTTAGGCCTTGTTTCAATGCCACAGGTACATAGTGAACAAGTATAAGAAGAGTGTTTTGTGATTACACTGTACAGAGTATCCATTGTGGAATTCAGATTATGGGATGAACACTTTGGGGAATTTGCATGTGTTGAGAATGAAGAAGGGTGATGTATTAAGCAGCACTAGAAAAGGAGGTTAAGTGCAACAGGAAAGTATTTGTGGTCAAGACTCACTCAGGTGCTCTTTATAATTTAATCTTATGGGCTTATATTTTGTGCCCAAAGTAGGGAGTACAGGAGCAGCCAGGCTGGGAAGAGCGAGCTTCTGAAGGAAAAATGGTACCATCAAAAACTGAGTAACACTAAGTAGGCAAATACCTGCAACATGTGTAAAGCCTGGCTGAGTCCTGGGATCACGAGGATCTGTGGCACCAGAATGGAACAAGTGTGTGCTGTGTTGACATTTAGTTCTGCATGTGTAATGTTGTCTGTGGAGCTGAAACAGTTGCTGTAAAATCACTTCAGTGCTTTTAATGATTTGCTTTTACACTGCACTTTTTCTGTATGGCTGCTTGCCACTTAAATATCTAAGAACCATGATGAAAATGCACTGTAGTGAGAAACAACAGCCAAGTATTTTGGGGTTTAATACTGTTTACTGAATTGGATGGTGTATGGGTTATTTCACTGCTGGGATTCTGTTCAGTGCCTGCACTCTCAAGTGCTGCTGCAGTGAACTGCTGCTGCTACAGCTTTGGCTGACAGTGACTGACAGTTTCTCTCTTGTCCCCCTCAGAACCGTCCCTCGGTGATCACCTGTGCTTCTGCCAACAACCGCAACTGCAACCTGTCCCACTGCCCCATCGCGCACAGCGGCTGTGCCTCCTCCACCTACCGGAGACCCGCCAGCAGTAAGTGTGCACCCCGGGAGAGCAGCACAGCCTTGTTACCCTCTGCCCTGTGTAGGCACTGATGTGTTAACAAACAGCCACAAAAGGAGGCAAAACAACAGCCACCTCTCTGCAGGCTTCCTAGCCGCCAGTCCTGTGCCACAGGGGAAGTACCAGTTCAGAATTAGGCAGAGAGGGGTTCTTTCTTCTTGGTCTGAAAAGCTGCTTTAAACAAACACACACCCCACACAAACAAGGAAGTCCTTAGTTATTGTCTAATGGACAGCAGATCCAGCCACGCTCTCATTTGAGGTGCTGCAGTTTCTCCGTTCCTTCAGGAGTCAGCAGATTCAGCTGCAGTCACAAAAACCTCTTCCTTGAAGGTACAAATATACCCTCCACCTCTGTCTGTGTGGGTAGCACACATTGCTGTGGAGGGCAGCTGCTCCCAAGCAGGGAGCATCAGCTTTCTGCCTCCTGTGCACCAGCAAGACAGAGGTAGGACCCTGGAACTCCACAGTGGGGGGATGTGTGTGGTTGTTATTCAAAGAAGATCCCTGTAGTGTTGAAAACTGGAATTAACAACTGAAGCAGGATCCTGGAGGAGACGTTTCACCCTCACAGGAACCACTGGTGTGAAGCACCTGAGGGGACACAAGTCTGGGAGAAACCTGCTGGTACTTGTCCAGGGTGAGCTCCCTCTTGGAGCCGCAGCTGTATTTACATGGGCTCTACAGCCCGGGTGAACCTTGTCACAAAATACTTGTCTCGTGTCACTTGAACAGGTCTTGGTGCCAGTACTCCAGTGTATTTTGGGATCGGTCAAGCCTGTCTGTGGCACTAAGGGCAGTCGTGTGGATACTGCCAGTTTGAAGGGGACTTTAAGGATAAATCTCATGTAGACACAGATAATGTTTCTAAAGCATAAAACTGCGGCTCTCTCACACTGAGCCTGAAAAATTAACTACTATTGTTGTGCAAAACCTGGGTTTTAAGGTTGTTTCTCTTGCAATACTGTGATGCTGTTTTAATGCTTGCAGTCCCTAATGCAGAGGTAGTGAATCAGCTTTCAGACTGGCTCCCAGCACAATGTAGAGGAAGATGATACCCTGAAATCAGCATTTGGCACAATGTAATTTAGAATGCGGTCTCCTCACATCCAACTGGTATCAGCAGGCTTGGGAGCTGATTTTAAAGAACTGCTTCCATCTTTACTTCTATTTAAGTACGTCTAAATATGACTTCGACAGGATTGTTTGGGAGAGCGTTTCCATAGAATGAGGGCTGTAGTTGTTACTAGCCTGACAAAGAACTAAAATTGTATATAAAATGCTTAACAGCTGCAGGTTGCAGAAATACAAAGATACTTAACTCCATTTATTACTTTTCTTCATTGTAACCCCTTCCATCTACTTCCCCCATTCACTGACAGCTCTGTACTGCTGTACAGTCTTGCTTTATGGTGAGGAAAACAGGAACAATGCTGTCATAGCAGCCTTTCAGTACATGAAGGAGGCCTATAGGGATGCTGGGGAGGGACTCTTCACTAGGGACTGTAGTGACAGGACAAGGGGTAATGGGTTA
>JBCJKH010023392.1:0-15722 GCA_039877255.1 Loriculus beryllinus | reverse complement strand
CTAGTGTCAGCGGCAAACCCACCACCGTGCCTTCACGCTGTCAAATGGTGTGGAGCCTGTCAGACAGAAAGCAATTGCCTTTCCTAGCCTGTATTTTTTGTAGGTTTATGCTACAAATCGTCACAAAAGGCAGCACACAGCAGCATGAACCACGAGGAGACCTCTTTGTTGTATGGTTTGTGTTTCTGTTCGACTCGACATGATTGAGGGAGAAAATAAATGCAAACCCCACACTGCACAAAGCTAACCTGGATATCCCACAAAACACGTTTTCAAATCAGGACAGAATAGAAAAATTACTGCTTTGCCAGTTTTTCAGCTTTAGTCAACCAAACTTTTCATGGCTTCAGACCACAGAGGGGGAAAGCTGGACATCCAAGGCTGTTCTACTGTGATTTCTTACTGATTCATCCGGAGAGCATCAACCCAGACCCATGAGCAGACAGAGGCTGCCCCAGGAGGTATTTCCTCACCAGCTCCAGAAGAAAGCTGATTTACCGAGAAATCAGACGGCAGCCAGCACAGGGCTTGGTGCACAGGTCTCCCAGAGAGCTCCTTCTCCTCATGAGCAGGTCTGTGTTGCACGAGCAGCTATTTCAGGAAGGGGGGTTTGGGACTAGATAGAGGAGATCTGCTTTACAGCAACCTTACTGATGCTGCCTGAGGTTAGAAGTTCCCAGGTAGCCCCTGAGGGAGTTGAAAGCATGCAGATGTTCACTGACCCGGGTTATCCACTCACCTTTCATAGAATCCCAGACTGGATTGGGTTGGAAGGGACCTTAAAGCTCATCCAGTTCCAACCCCCTGCCACCTCCAGGGCCACCTCCTACTGGACCAGGTTGCTCCAAGCCCTGTCCAACCTGGCCTTGAACACTGCCAGGGATGGGACAGCCGCAGATTTTTTTGGCAACCCACCAATTCCACATTGAGGAGGACCCAACACCTGCATCCCTGGACAGCAGCATCCCAGGACAGCGCCTGCGCAGTCAATGGGAAGTACTTCCTTCGATCTGCTGCTTGCTTAATTGCTAGTGTTGCTTCTCCAATCCTGTAATCATCATTTTGAACTTGCACAATCTCAGCCAAATGCTTCTCATCCAGTCTCTCCCAGACAATAGATGGCCAATTAGTCTGCAGTAAGTATTTAGACTGAATGAAGATAGGGAACTGGTAAACTGAAACAGTCGCCTGGCTGATTGCACAGCCACAGGGAATCACGTAGCTGCAGGACCTCACAGAGCCTCACAAAAGTCCCACAGCTCCATGGAATCACCCACAGGGGCTCAGCACTCATCAGCCACAGTGTGTTTCTTACTGCCTGTTTTCATCCTTTGCAGATGTCGTTTTCCAGCAGGCACCCCCAGCAGTGTGATAAGGAGTGATGTAAGGACTGATACGGTCACCGAGTGTTCTGGAAATTGATTTCTTCTCTTGAACTCTTCTGCATTTCAGCAGCTCCCTATGAATGTGTTAGAGCCTCTGCCGGCGTCAATTGACATGGCTCAGTGGAGGAAATCAACTCAGCTGTATCCTGGCACAGGGAATACCCTACCAGGAATCACATCTATCTTTCAGGTAGATGAACAATCTGTTCTGTGTAATTCATTTCCATTTGTTGGCGGTGCCAAAGTAAAAAGTGTTAAAATAATTACCTACCTATGACAAGTATAATTGTGACTGTCTTCATTAAAGACACTCAACTGAACCATTTTTCTCTAACTTCCTCCATAAGGTAATAAAATAAACCAGTATGAAATGTTAAAAGGAAACTTTTCAGCTTAGTGGTATTTAAAATGTATTTTTAGTTCCTGTTGCTTACTATAAAGTTGTTACAAAATGAAAACCAGCTTAATCTAATTTACACACAAAATTAATTTCTAAGAGCAGTTTGAGACTAGTTCTAGCTTATGCACTGAACAGTGACTTTAGCATCACATGTGAGTGCCAAACAGTCCTTTTTTCTTAGGAAGTTCTTCCCTGTGAGGGTGCTGAGACACCGGAACAGGTTGTGGATCGGGCTTGGAGCAGCCTGCTCTAATGGAAGGTGTCCCTGTTCATGGCAGGGTGTTGGAACTGGATGATCTTTAAGGTCCCTTTCAGCCCAAGCCATTCTATAGTTCTCTGATAGGAGGCTGAGCACTCACACTAATGCAGCTGGATTGCTCATAGAAATAAGGTCTGTTCCAAATAATTGAGGTCAGTAATGGAGCAAAGTGTGTCTCATAAATGATGGGCACAAGTAGGACACAAACGTAGCGAAACCCCACAGATGACCATGCAGCTAGACAGCAGAAGATGAACATTTCTGGGAAGCAGTTTCTGGGGTATCCAGGCTTCTGAAAGTGAGAGCAGGACCATGACATAGAATCACAAAGTCCTTTATCTGAGTTACCAGCCATGGGAAAATAGAAGGGAAAGTGATGGAGCTAGGCTTCAGTAAGCTCCAAAAGACCTGTTTGGTCTGTGGAACCAGGGAATAAGTGTTGCTAATCATCTAAATTGAACACATTTTGAGAAGATAAATCTGTCCATGTCAGTTACTAACATATCTCTAGCTTTGAGGTTAAGTTTACACAATGTGGTTGCTTTCATCAGGTGTGCTGCTGTATGTTGTGACTACACTCCAGTGTTTCATTCTCCAAATCCTCTTAATCACCCTACCAAATAAGCTGGTCACTTTGTCACTGGACTGATGTGCACTGCTAGAGAGTGGCCATGCATCTAACTACAGAGGTGAATGTCTTCCCATGTTGGGTGAAATAGCTTCATGGCAGTAGTCAATATTTGAAGAAACACCCCTAAAAATGCCATGTCCCAGGCAAAGGTCAAAGCCATGAGTGAAAACCACTCAAATTAATCCCAAAAAGGCCATCAGAGGGTTCCTTTTTTAGGCATCCGTGTTTGTGGAAGATTGGAGCCATGGCTTATGATTCTCAGAAACAACTTTTAGACTTGGGAGGTATGTGGAGTCTTTAGGAAAGTCAGTGGGAAAGGCAATGTCATCTGAATGCCCTGTTTGCAGCATATTGTCTTTCAGACCAATCAATCTCTTGAGTACAAGAGCAGAGCTGTCCCCAAGCAGCAGAAGGTAACACTCGAATGGACACAATGGAAGCCTGCTTTCAGTCAGAATGATTTACTGCTGTCACAAATGGTGAGAACACCATTTTTACAACCAAGGAATCTGATGGTTACAGTTTTGCTTCTCTGCCCAAGATTATGTAAGGCAGAGAATGTTTCTGTGTCCCAGCAAACGTAAAGGAAACAAATCACACATTTCTAATGTGCCAGAAATGGATAGGCAAGTCAATAGCTGCGGATCCAATTCCTTCTGAATGTCAATTTCTGCTCTATCCCCAGATTTTGTTTAATCATTTAAAAGAGCACTGGTACCAATTTCCTCCCAGTTTAAAGGGTCCTCGCTCCGTGCTTGCTTCCTCCATAATGCATTTCATGAGGACAGTGATGTCTCCAAGCAAAGGGAAGCAGTATATAAAATCAGAATAAACCAGGATGACCCAATTTAGGTCATCTGCTGTAGTCTTCTGATTGCAAGAGCAATTACTGTACCTGTAGTGGGCCTTTTCTTGGAATGGGGCTGAACGTCGTGAGCAGGGAAACATCACTTGTTCTCTTCAGGGAACAACCTGCTATGGTCTGCTGTGCATGAAGCTCCTGCACAGGTCTCTTGAACTGCCTTATCTTATTCTGTTATGCTATTACAGCTTGTGGCCCTTTATTAACCACCCTAAACAATTTCCTTCCTTTTCACATGGATGTAACTTGAGATGGGAGTGTTTTGTTGGCCAAAGCAAAACCGTGGCACCAGGACCAAAACTGGAGCCCATTGCTGAGAATGAGGGACAGTGTTTTAAAAACAAGGTTGGCACTAGCCACTGGGAAGTGTCACAATCACTCCTCTGTGTGCTTCTTCTTAATACCTGTGGTGCAGGAGCATTAAACATGGTCACAGAAAACACACCAGTGGGCCCTTTGGCTCTGAAAAGGCAGCTCCTTTGGGGTGAATACTTTCTGAATTCTTGTGAATTCCATTAAAATGTTTTCAAAAAAGAAAAAAAAAAAAGTTCTGGCAGCTTCAAAGCATCCAGGGTTTTATATCTTTAGAGCAAAACGTTTTAATTTCTAAATCACTCTGGTTTCGATTTGAGTTCGCATAATGTTAACCTACAGGGTTACACAAACTGAAAGGTGGTATCCTCAAACATTTCAATTCACTTAATTTTTCTTTTAGGATTGTTTTGTTTGGTTGATATTTTTAAGGCATTTCAAAGTGTTCAAGTTGCATTCCTGGTCAGAAATCCCTAAAACGGTCATGAAAGTGAATTGGCATGTTGAAGTGCATTAAGAGAGCATGTTCCCTTCTTACTCAGAATATCTTTTTTGACTTGAAATCTCTTTGTCAGTGTTTTCGTCAATGAAGTGCCCAGTTTTCAACATCATGGTCCAAGTATAACCAAGTGCTCAACACGGAGCTGTGATTCACTTAGAATACATCAGATTTTGCAACGATGCTGTATTGCCACACTATCATTTATAATTATTCTAGTGTGTCACAATAGAGTCTCGTGTCTTTAATTGTTTGCTTTGAATAAGACCTGCTCAGTTATAGAGTGCAAAACAGTTTCTCTTCTGTGAATGAGTACAAAGGAGAGCAAAGAAGTGAAGTCAGGGTTAAAATTGCCAGGATCAGGCTGATACAAGCCATGGGTACATGCTGTGCTTTGCAGGTTTCTCTGCCCTAAGGAATAGCTGTGAGTTTGATTGGTTTTCCCAAAATCCATTTCTTAAGGTCTTACCTTATCTTTCTCTTGATTTCTCCAGGTGTATCTATCTCATGCTGACACCTGTAATACCTCTCAAATTAGTGTTTGCTAATGAATTTGTGAGCATGCTATTTAGCAGCTCCTCTTTGGAAAGTAAGGAAAAAGTCAAATATAACACTATTGTACTACAGCTGGAAAAGAAGATTCCTTAGGGAGACAGGAAGGAAAAAAGAAGGGGAAAGCCAAAGCAGGGAGAAGGACACTGCACGAAATAGAAGCAGACAGAAGAATGAGAAAACTGCCTTTGATGAAGGCTGGATTTGGGTTTGAATTTTTGTGTAGTCTGGACTTCTTTCATCAGGTTCTTTGAAGCTGATTCTTGGTCTGCTTGATAGAGAGAAGCAAACCCCTAAACTTCATTCATTTGTAAAGCCAAATGCTAAAACAAACTTCTTTCTTGATCTGAGGACATTTCAGTGAGGGAAATGGAGCCATTTTTAAACCCATGCCAGTAATCAGCTTCCTAGTGAAGTAAAGTCTAGTGTTAATGTGAAGAGAAAGAATGGTGATGGATGGGATATTGGGAAATGCAGGTGGACAGCAGGGAACTGAAGTGAATGTGGGGAGCCCTGCAGCATACACACACACACACACACACTCATTCCTGCTCTGGGACCTGAACCCACCCTGCACTAGGAGGAAAAGGATAAGTCCTTCTATGGCTGTCCTCTTCAGTACATTGTCCTGTAATCTGGCATGCTGGAAGGGATTCAAAACCAGACCTGAGGACAGAAATCCAGACTTGGGGAATCTCGCACATGCAGGGGAGGAAGGGCTGTAAGCAGCTTGCTGTGAGGCATGAGAAACTCCTTAAGCGCTAATAGCTTCTAAAAAGCTAATGGCTTCACAGGGCTGGAAGAGAAGAGCGTGCTCGAAATTTTCTCAGGCAAGGTTATGCATATCTGATAGGAAGTGGCGAGGAGGGAGAAGAGGACAGACCCGTCATTTTGTTCTTAGGCATTTCTTGTAATCTACATAGAGCCATCATTTCTGAGGATCCTCTCGTCTCACTCTTGATAACTTCATCTTCCAAATGCTTCAATGAGTGGTGACAACCCCCTTCCACAAAACAATGGAGAACACAGGGCTTCAGAGTCACAGGGCTACCTTCATTTCGGTAGTGCTGTTGTTGCAGTAGTAACTACAAGTGCTTAAGGAACTTCTAAAATCTACAGAAAAGTCCCTATTGAAAACATTACTTCTCTGAAAAGATTTGCTAACATATGGTTAAGATTGCTCACTTGCTTCCTGAAAGTTGAGCTCAGCATAATTCAAACCGCTGAGAAACCAGGAAATACAGGGGAGAATGAAGCAACATTAACTCCAACCTTTATAGCAATGCCTCAATATGCCTGTAATGGAAATAATTCACCTTTTCAGTAGGTGTCTTTCAGAGAACATAGTATGGAACCACTACAACACAGCCCCATCTTCTCTTTGGAAAAGTGGGCTGTATTTTCAGTGACGCTTCCTTTACATGCATACTCTGACCCAATTTCCTAGAAACAATTCCATAATAAGTAAACTGTATCTTTTCCACTACTCACCAATCTGTATCTTTTTCACTACCACCAATATATATATATATTTAAGACCACTGAATATTTTCCCTACTTCATTTTGCACAAGTGCCAGTGGCTAAAACATGTTTCCCAGCACTGATTCAATGCACAGAATGCAGTGATGAAAAGAGGTATGCAGCTATCTCAGGGTATATGAATACAAATATATATGTGTATATATAATGGGGGCTGTGGGGCTGAGGTCCCACCTGAGAGGTATGGCCTCCCATCTTCCTTACCATCATAGCTTACTGAAGTCTTGTACCATTTGACAGAACAATACCCAGAACTGCCAGTTCTCTCTTCCTATTGCCAGCTCCCAGGAGGGAAAAATAAAGGCTGCCCGAATGTTGCCACTGTATTTCCTGGCTTCCAAAAGTCTGAATTTTGCTGAAGCTGGTATTTTATAAGGAAATCCTGACTCTGCATTAATTAAAGGGTTTTGTCAGTAACAAGGAAAGATGCTTTAAGGACCTGAAATTCACTCTTTTCTTGATTGTCAAAATATGACTTGAGAAAGCATCTTTGCTGTGGGTTGGTCTGTGGGGTTCAGGATGAGTTAAAAACCCTGAAGTTACTGGAGTCCTGAAGTTTCTAGCAAGGACCAGATGCACGAGGGAATGGTAGGTGCTTTTTTTTTGCTGGGGGTGTGTGTGGTGGTTTGGGTTTGAACATTTTCCTGCTGACTGGCTCAATGGGATTCACCACTGGTTTGTTGTTTTCTGTATTCCTTTCTCAGGTTCTGTTTTTAATGGCAGTCGGGAAGCACTGCACCAAGGATGAGCAGGCTGCTTAAGCAGGTATATATAAAGAAACCAGCTTTTTCAATTGTGTATATAACTGTTGGAAGCTGCAGACACTGCACCAGTTTCCAACAGAGCTCAGCTCCCACTGTTTTTGGGGAAAAAAAGGTAGTTATTCCAAAATACCCAGTGGATCTCACTGGCACATTTTACAACTGGATTTTCAGGAGCACCTGAGTGGGCTCTTTGTGTGGCAAATGGCCATCTTTTAAAACTCTGCTCCCAGCTGCATGTTCATGAAAGACAGAGTGAAGCTGAAGTTTTGACCCAGGATTACAGGTAATCTAACCCTTTATCCCACAATCTGCCAAAACTCAGCCATGAACTCATCACTTGCTTTTTCATCTCTAAAATAGGATGGAAGTGCTGTGGACGTCATTAATGTTGACAGGATAATAGGGGTGAAAGATCAGTGGTGTCAGTGGAAACAGGGGATGCACACCTCACCTTCATCACCTGTATACCACAGCTGTCTCTTAAAGGTGGCTGCAACCTTCCTGACCTTCCAGTTCCATACCCTGAAAACCCTCCTCACAGGATGGCTGGGAAAAGCTGTGGTAATGAGGGTAAAGAAAAGATATTTCAAAGGTCAATTCAAGCAATAGAAGTTTTAAAGAATAACATGAAGAAAGGCTTTCAACTGGAAAACTGGTATCATGCCAGCTTCAGAATGACAAATCACCTCCGAGGTTCATGTATTCGTGAATATGCATGGAGTGCACTGCTACCAAATTCACTGCTCCTTACACCCATTAAACCATCATCAGAGAGTGACAGTTGATACTGCACAATAGCAAGAGCTCAAAGAGGTAAAATGGATGTAGGCTTTACCTTATAGTAATAGGCTTTGACAAGAATTCAGTGGCGGCAGGAGTCAGCCCGGTTGCATCAGCTTCTGTGATGTCTGAATTTGGTCAGTGGGTAAATCCAAACAAAGCAAGCCTTGCTTTAGGAATAAATTTGACCTGGCCTTTGTGCTGTTGAGCAGTGCACGAGAGGAACGAAAGGATTTCAGGCACAGACAACTCCAACATTCCCCTGAGGAAGATTTCTGTGGCAGCCAGTGATTAAGTGTGATTGGAACCAGGCAAAATATTTTCAGAGCGCTGTTTCTTCCCTTGTCAAAATGGGCTTGGTTTTTGAATTCATGAATTCTTAAAGGGAACTGAACTTCTTCTTACGTGTCCCAGTTTGTGCCCCTTCCTTTCCCAGGAATACATAATATGTTCATTCATTCACTGCAGTGACTGCCAAAATGCTGGGAGTAATGGTTGTAAATCTTTTCCGTTTCAGGCATGATGAGTTGTTCTAGATTTGTCTGTTGGCTTCAGACAAATCCCAGTTCCCGTACTGGTCATCCTGCTTCACATTATCCAAAAAAGCCAGTAGAAAATTCTGCTGAATGTTTTCAGATAGGGAACTGCACTCTGTGTTGTCCTCTAGCTGCGACAGATCAAGAAGTTGCTGCTTCCTGTGTGTGGATCTCTAGTATCTTACTGACCACAAGAAACCCAAAGGGACAGACAGGAACTCAGAACATACGCATTGGCAGAAATAACAGTGCATAGTAAAGACACCAGAGGAAAGTAATACAGGCCACCTTCCCCTAAGATAGTAACGCTGCATAGTTACGAATGACCTTACAGAGTACTCCAAAAGCATAGGCAACTTTGACCGAGTTAATAACCTCAAGTCCTTTCCTGGCAGTAAAACTCGATGTAACAGTTATGGGGAAGTCAGTTTTGTGTGTCCACATGCATTGGTGCTGCATTAACACAAGGACTGCAAAATGATTATCTTCACTAATTTATTGTTGACACAGTGATTCAGTAACTTGTTACGTTGTGCACTTCTCAAATGGTGATCTGCAGTAACCAAAACCTTTCAGTCTCTTTCACATCACCTGTACAAACATGGACTCACCCCCCAGGCAGCTCCACTCCCAGGTTAGGGGCCTGATGCAGCCACCCTCTCAAAGGAGGATGGAAAAGGGTTAAGTGCAAAAAGCACTAGCAGAACCACAAGACCAGTGCTTATGCTAATGGCAGCTTTTATGCAAGTGCCCTACCACCTGTCTGACTGCGGGATGCCAGCCTTTGTGCTCTGCTGGGGTATGCCTAGGAACATTTTAATGGGAAGTGGCCTGGTTTTTAAAGAGCCATCATAATGAGGGACTATTCTGTTTAAAAACAAAGCAAAACAAAACAAACCAAACGCAACCATGCTACAGAATATCCATGCGAAGGGCACAAAGCATTTCCAGATGTGACTCTGTATGTGTGTGCTTTCATAGCAAGCTCTTTTTTTTTTTTTTCAAGAATCATGTTTTTCTACCATATTGTTTCTATTAAGAACCTGGAGAGGTTTATTCCTCCTCTAAATCCGTGCTCTGGAGTCGTAATTTTGTCAGTGCTAACTTAGGTTGATTACATTCAAATTTTCGCCCTCCAGATTGTGAAGGAAAGGTGAACTGTAAAGATTTAAACACTAGAGGCATTTTCAGCAGGTATAGGGATGGAAGTCAGCGGTCTGACTCTCAGTTGCTGATTGTTGGGATTAGCAGTACTATTAGCCTTAAGAGTAGAAGGCTTAAAAACATTGGCCTAATGCTCATATAAGGGTTTGAGCAGGATGTTTTCTTCTATTCTTCCTTCCCCATTCCCTATACTAGTACCAAATTACATATATTGCTTCAGATTTACCAACATTTCCCAATCTGGATTAATTTACATTTGGAGAGAGGGTGTGAATTAAACTGTTATAAAAGGCTTAGATGCAGTGCCAACTTGTTACTATGCTCTTTCAAGCATCAAATGCTTTTTCTATTAAGGAAGCTCTCACAGAATTTCTTGCATCTGGAAATCTCTCTCATTGCACAGCTTATTTATCAAATGCAAAAGAAAACATCCACAAAAACACTCATGATAGTACAACTTTTGGAGACCTTGCTGCAGTTGGAGGCCTTGTATAAGGTAAGTAAGATGTTGCCTTCTTCGAGGAGGTTTCAGTCTAAGAAAAATCTATCTGCCACAGGGATGCAGAATGCAAAAGGAGAGTAAGAACCAACAAGGAGAAAAGCAAAGGACAGAAGAGTGCCCACCAATCTTACAGCTGATGCAGTCAGAACTCACAGGCTGCAGCCTGAATTGCACTTAACAGTCCAAAGTGAGAAGATGATGGGTCTGATACCACTTCTTAATCCATTAAATACTGCTAGGGTGCCTTCAGCTTCCATGCTACATTTTACATGACACCTAGTAGACAGCTATACCTAGGAGAGAATATGAAGCCCTTCCTTGTTTTCTGCTGGGTTTCTCCTTGAATTTTCTCATATATCAACTGTCTATAGACACAGACGATTCCATTTTCTGCCAAGGGATATGATGTAATTGTTGGTTGCAGACCTCACATTCAAACACATTCTAATTAAAACACTAAAGCATTGGATGAGACTGATTCAAATTTGGCTGTGTAAAGGATGGTCTCATTCTTGCTTTTGCTGATACTTGTATCTGTCGCTAAGGATTTTGCTATCAAGTCGTATTCAAGGCCCATTTTTAAGTTCTTCCCGCCAGCATTCACAGAAATCTATCCCTTATATATTATCTTAATCAGTCTCTGACGACCTTTGTAGGCTCTGTAAAAATTACTCCATGGTCACAAATTTCCCAGTGATTGCAATTTCCATCCTGAAGCATTATTGGCCAACACATCTTGGCACTTTAGTATATTCTTTTACTTGTGATCTTTAGCCTGTCCTAACCTTCAGCTCACTGCCACCAGGATAAGCACACTCCTCCAAGCTAGAGAATACAGGAAGGAGCTTAGAAGCAAGATCTTTAGCTTCTCTCCAGTGGGCCTGCAGAAGCAGAAGAGACTCAGAACTTTGAGGGCAATTGTTGGTGATCTGTTCTATTCCTTTGTTCACCCTTCCCAATCAACAGCTACAAGAGCCTTAAAAGTTCTGCATTCCTCCTTTACCACATCTCTTCTGCCATTCTCTCTTTACCAGATTTCTTCTGTCCTTCAGGGCTATGTGATTGGTATCGTGGGGTAGCTACAGAGTACAACCCATCTCCCACATCACCAGTACCAGCGTCAGTGAGCCTAATGCTGTCAGCAATGATCCTTGTCTTTCTTCCCACCAGTTCAATAGCATCCCTACTTTTCTGTCTGACTCTGCTGTGTGGTGAGAGAGTCATGTATATGCATCAGCTTATAACTCATCAAATGTGACTAATAGTTTTATGGTGCTTAATGCATGAGATAAACTTGAACTGACGTAAACTGAAATGCAAGGAAATCACCGGGTTTTAAACAAACAGAAAAAAATTGGTTTAATAGGGTGCTTGATACTGTTGTGGGATTCAGTTGTGGCAGCAAAAATGGGCTTTAAGAAGATTGGGAACATTTGTGGAGAATGATTCCATCCTTGCCTATTAAATATGATGATCCAAATGCATCCTCTGACTCAAGAAACCGCACAACTTTGCCAAAAGGTGCCTCAGTGTTCTAGGAGAAGAAACACTCTTCAGAGAGAAACATTCCGTAAGCACCGACCTTGGCCCCTGTTGATGGTAAGATGTTGAGCTAGCTGAACTTTGGTATGGAATGAATGCTCTTGTATTTTTCCTTAAAGGTCTGCCTTTAGCTAATATATCTTTTATAGTGAGTAATCGTGTGTCATACAGGGGCTCATCTACAAGAACTTGTACAGTTCTGCTGAATTTACTACTTGCAACCAATAGAATATTGCTGAACCATATGCAATTAAATATATATATGGTTGTACGATTTGGGGGGGTTAGCTAGCGTACAGACAGTACCCGTTCTTCTCTGCCATGGATCACCAAATAAAAATGGAAATTCATGAACGATGGGAATCTGTACACAGTGTGCTTGCAATGCTTCTGAGTCTGCAGTACGGAATGCAGGCTACAGAGAGAGAAAACACTGGTGTGCTGCTGCACCTCCTGACGTAACTCCCAACAGAACTGGCTATTCTCATAGCCATAAAACAGTCACTGGAAAACAAAATCCTACTTTATCCGGTGATTGCATACCCTATGCAGCCACACTGCAGCTGAGGAGAGGCTCATGCAGTCGGTTTGGAAAGAGAGTCTCAAACACCAGCTCCTCTGAGCAAGAGACTGCATTCACTCTTGCTCAGCCTGGCAGGCTCGGAGCAGTCCTGGAACACGGAGGTTAAATTTCCCACTCCAGACAATCCCACCAAAGAGACTACCCTGAAGCTTTTGACAGGGAAAGGGTTTGATTAGAATGTGATTTCTGTGGCAATATTCGGTGTAACAGACGACCACCACAATGTATGCTTTGTTATTCATGGTCCGGGTTTGCTTAGTCAACTTTTCAGATGATCCTTGAGTACGGAAAGGGTGAAGGCACCAGAGGCAGAGGAGAGGCTTTGCTGAGCAGGTTTGAATGTCATAAATGCACAGTTATGGCTTAGTAATTGTATCGCAGTTGACAGATGCTGCAGCAGTCACATGATTAGAACATAACCTCATCTTTCGGCTTTCTCCCCTCCTCCCCCTGCGATGAGGGCAGTGCTGGCACTAAATAAGCAGAAGGCATTTCCAGAAGGCTAGTTTGTAAGTTACTTAAAGGAGAAGCCTGAATTTGGACACAGAGATGTACTTTGAACCGACTATTAAACAGCTGCTCAACAGCGGCAGTAAAGCAAAACTCTCTTTTTCCACATGGGAAGCACACTACAGTTGCTATTAGGGTAAAAAACACTGAATCCCCAGTCATATGGGCTCAGATCATCCCTTCCCAAGGAAAAATCTACAGGAGGGAAGACATGCCTCCATGACCCATTCACAGCATTACCCTGCACACAATGGGGCTGCTGCAAGCTCAGATGTCCTCCAGGGATCTGTGAGAGGATGCTGCAGCAATGAGGAGGTCTTCTCTGCCTTGCCACTGCCCCAGAAGCAACTCTGGATGTTCTGGCAGGATGATTTCATAGGAGGATGGAACAGCCTGGAATGATACATAATATCCTGGAGATCTTCCAGGGATACTGAGTGTCCTCCGAAGCCTGTCCACTCCTTTGTGAATAGGTTTTGGATCATGCAAGTCCCAGGAGGGTCCTGGGAGGAAGGCATGGGATGATGCTCTCTCAGCTGAACACCTTTTTGGCCTGCAGGGGAACCCCACGCTGGAAATATATAAAGGTGCAATCAGTCCCATGGGGATCATTTCCTATCACAGCACTGTTACACAGGGACCAAAGCTGAGGCTGGCTGAGGGTTAAAAGCCCTAAATTAAAATCCCAGCTTTGGCACTGACCCCCACGGCAAGTTATGCCATGCATGAAATGACAATAGCAGTTACTTGCTGAGTTATGCTAATGGAAGTGTTTGAAAGTGCAGAGGTTTTTGTATCATGTAGTTTTCTCAGTAATGCATCTGCAATTTGCAGCTATTCGTAGACTACAGACCTGAAACCTACCAATACAGCTTCAGTGCTGTTCAAAAGATAAAACTTAAGAATTTTCTGTACAGCTCGAAATCTTCTTTTCTTTCTACTGATGTTGTTTATCTCCTCTTTGGATTGAAATGTGGCACAATTATTCTAATCTACCAATTGCAGTGGTAATGCTTTGGAGCAGTAAGATCCCAGTTAGCCTCGTGAATGCTGGCAGCGTATCAGGATGGGATTTCTCTGCTTTTGATACACAGGGGTTGCAGTCACGTTTGGGTTTCAGCACCAGGAAAGCCCTTGCTTGAAAAGCTCTGACGGGTTACAGCATCCATTGCTTTGATTATCCCAAAAAAGCATTCCCAAAAAAACTCAGTGGCCTGCTGCCTTGTGCCCTGCTTTGTCAATGACTTTGCTAAAGACCTTCATAAGATTATTTGCTTCCTTAAATGAAATAAAATGAAAACCTGGGGACAAGAAGAGCTCTGTATGTATGAGTTAGGTGTTTACTTGACCATAAGCAGTGGTCTTCTAGTCCTTTGGTGCATGGCTGCCTGACTGCATCCCCAGCAAACACAGTGCCTCTCCTCCACGGCACTTGAGACCACGCCGCGGGGTTCAGGCTCTGAACTTAAGATTTCAATGGAGAACTTAGTGTTAGCTGCACATCACCGCAGTGTTTCGGCTTCGTTTGCCTTGTCCTTTCCCCCTTCCTAAACTTCTAAGGAAGAAAACCAGCTTGTTTCTTGCTGTGCTCTGTGCCGGGTCCGTGACTGACAGATGCTGATGGAGAGGCGCTGGGCACGAGGGCAGGTGGGAGGCCACGTTTGGCCTTGAGCTCTGTCTAGGAACCTGAAAAGCAGCCACAGTCACTAAATGTGTGCACCCCTAGGAGCTCTCATCCGAGGCTCTCTCAGCCAGCACTTCCAGTCGGGAGGCCTCGCCATGGCAGAGGAGAAGCCTGCCCGTGTTAAAACGAGCAGGTCTGGCAATGCTGCAGGGGTCAGCCCAGCTCCCGCTGCCCCTGATGCGCCCCTGCCGGGGCAGCCATGTTGGGCGCCACCGTGGCGCCATCTTGTCAACCCCAAAGGCTGACGCCAGGAGATGGCGGGAGGGGCAGGGTGTCCCGACTAGCCCCAGCTCCTGTCCAGCGTGTCGGAGAGCACCTTCCCAATGGAAACCACGACAGCAGCAAAGGACCGCAGCACATACTGCAACACACCTGTTGCTGAACAGGTAAAATACCATGGGGTTAAATATCATTGAATGGTTTGGGTTGGAAGGGACCTTAAAGCTCACCCAGCTCCAACCCTGCCATGGGCAGGGACACCTCACCCTAGAGCAGGTTGTTCCAATCCCCTGTGCCCAACCTGGCCTTGAACACTGCCAGGGATGGGGCAGCCACAGCTTCTCTGGGCATTATTCCTGTTCGGGCTGAGCTTCCACATAACTCCTGAGCACACACGGCTGAAAATGTAGCTCCCGGCACCCCACCAGGATTTAAAATGCTCAGGCACCTTTTTTCACCTAGATCGTAACCTGTTACGATGTGTTTTCTGGTAAAATGCTGAATTGCAAGTGAGTATTTGGGAAAACCCTGTTGACCAGCTCCATCATTCCTCAGGTGGTGGCAGTGGTCAGTAGCTGCTTGCTAAAGCGGATTTACCACCGGGTTTGAATGCACCTCCCCTCTGCCAGGCTGCACCACCAGAGAGCAGGCATAGAGCAGCCCAGGTAACACTGGAGACAAAGCTCCCGCACTTCTGAGGGCTTACACAGCCCTTGGAGCTGGATTTGAACTGAATGAGGGTGGATAGCAACGTGGGATCAGTCATGGCTGCGGGTGGTTGTCACAGCATCATCCTTTGGGGAGTCTCACTTTATCCACCTTCATGCTGAAACTCCTGAGGGAATGCTAGAGAAGAGATTCAGAGCAGCCCTGTGGAGAAGGACTTGGGGGTGGTGGTCGGTAAGAAAATGAACATGAGGCAGCTTCAGTGTGCGCTCGCAGCCCAGAAAGCAACCGTATCCTGGGCTGCATCAAAAGGAGCGTGACCAGCAGGTCG
>JBCJKH010023390.1:0-21111 GCA_039877255.1 Loriculus beryllinus | reverse complement strand
AAGAAAAGAAAAGAAAAGAAAAGAAAAGAAAAGAAAAGAAAAGAAAAGAAAAGAAAAGAAAAGAAAAGAAAAGAAGGACATTTATTTTGTATGAAGAAAGAATCATGAAGAAAAGCTTCATTGTAATAGCAGTAAAACACCACTCACTAGTATAGCATTTCATTTCTGGACAGATGGGAGAACTGAACACATTCACTGTCTATCTAGAAATCAAATACGTACATCCACTTGCTCTTTATTACTTAATACTATGCTGTATATAGGTTACAGTGATTTCTCCAGGGTGAAATTCTCCTTCCACATCTCACCATATTCTGATAATGACTGGAATGAGTTTGATATATTGAAACACTCTTGCTTTGATTGTGTTTTTCATTCATTACTAAAGCTGAGAATATTAAAGCTGCAAATAGTGTACAATATTTTATTAGACAAATAAGCGGTTACAGTTCTCAAACAAAAGACTGGCATCTGACATTATAATAAACTAATACAGTACCCTATGCTGAAATAATCATTCTATGGACTTAGTGCAGAAAAAAATAGAAAGCCATTACATTCACATTTGATAATTATATTTGAAAGATGCCCCAGGACAGAACAACCAAGCACTGAACTATTCATCTCACTTGTAAAAGCCACTGTGGTAAAGTGGAAGCTAACATATTGAAGAAAGGCTGAAAAACTGATAGAATATGAACTACAAAATTTGAGTAAAATGGCTGTAACCCAGCAAGGAACTGGTTCCTATGAAATAGTGGAAAGATTCGTGATACATTTCTACACATCAGCTTTCCCCCTAGAGCTCTGCTTCAACAGAATGTGCAAGAAAAGTATTTCGACTGGGGGCTTTCATACAGCTTTATGCAAACAGCAATTTGGGGTATATTGATAGTCTTTCCTCTTTAAAGTTATTCTGTTTGCTCTGAAGGTGAGATATCTGGAGAACAAACAAACAAAAAAACCCAAACCAAACCAGAGTGCATTATGACTATACAGTATTCCTCAATGCCGAGTGCACAGTGACCATAAGTGTAAATCAGGTGTGCTGATCTCTGTGAAGTTCCATCACTTCATTTGAGGATGTTTAACTAAGCACTGGGTACAAAAAAGAATATTCATTATTCATATGTCTGTATTTTTAGGCAAGAAGAGCTGGAAAAGATATATTAAGGAACAGAAAGAGTCACCTTAACTAAAGCTACAACATGGATTTCCATTATAAGATAAAATTTGGCTCCTATCCCCAGTCCTAAATTCCTGATTCACAAATCATATTGGCCTCAAGATTTGTAGTCTAGGTCTCAAGCTGGGGTAGGGATTTTCTACCAAATTTGCAGTAAAACAGACAAAGAGTTCATGAATTAATAGCGTATGAAATAAAGATGCTCACCATAGTTCAAAAAGTCTCAAATTTTTTGTCCCTTCATAGCCAAAAGAATGTAAATAGCAATAACTGCAACCTAGAAAAAAAAAATAGAAGGCAGATGAAACTTCAGTTAGCAGATTCCTGTGGTTGAGGTCTGTGGCACAGCACTAAAAATTGCTTGATAGCAATCACATAAGACACATTATTAACATTTATATAGGAATACTGATATTAGTGATTCATCCCATGAAACAGACATGTGTAACGTATATTTTCCTTGAATCTGGATTCATCCAGGCAAGCATAAGTATCCATCAGTTATATGTGTCCACAAAAGGAAGACACACATGCACACAAATATCCCTGTCCCAAGGCCTTCCCGTAATTGAAAAACTGCTTCTATAAGAATGAATGGAGGTTGGAGAAGGGCAAATATCTAACTACCATCCTAAATCCTAAGTCTCAAAAGGCAAGTTAATGCACATTTCTTCAAAACTATCCAGGTGAATTTATCAACAGGGTCCAAATCTATTTCATGTAAAGTTTGCTACATTAAAAATACATTTTGCAGAGTCTAAATACAGCAGTGGAGCCATTGTTTATTTATAATCTCTTCAAGCATAATCCTGTAAATTTTTCCCATGGGGTCTTGTGAGGTAATGATCAGACAAAAGCATTTGCAGCGATACACATTTAACACATGTTTGCAGCATTATTTTTGTTCAGGTAACAGGTATTTTTCTGATTAAATTCATTTACTCTTACCATATAACAATAGCATAATGATGATAACAGTAAAAGCCATAAAGATTAGCATAGAAAAGGGCATAATATTACACTAGATTTGTTTATTACACCACCCTCCCAGAGATACAGCTGGTATTACCCAGGGCTGTACAGATAGAACAAAAGCCAAAGCTCTTTTATGTTATAAACCATCCATTTTGATTCTCCTAGTTGCTTTACCTTGAATTTCTGACAGAATAGAGACAGATGGTTAAAAAGCAATGAAAAGAAGCTGCCAGGCATGACAGAACTGCTGTACCTTGCATGGTGCAAGCTGAGGAAGAGGAAGGGTCAGCACCACAGAGCTCTCTGCTCAGTAGAGAAGCCTCCTCACTTCCCCATTTCTGTTCAGCAGCAGTCGTTGTGTACGAATTGTGGACGGGCTCCTGGCCAGCCACCACAAAGGTGCCCAGTAATGTGCCTTTGTGTATTCTTTCAGTCAAGGACTATTTCTGTGCCAAACAGGAGACGGACCAACCAGTGTGTCAGGAACAACAGATACCCTGTTCCTTATCCAGCCTCTCTTCTCTGCTCAAATGAATACTAATATTCAAACCAGAAGTCTTCACATTTTCACACATGCACCAGACTGGACAAGCGCATCTTTTTCAGAGCTGTCTGAAAGAGTGGGCCCAGATGTTCTCCAACAAACAGTCTTTTTCCAAAACAGAAACATTTTGTAATGGGAAAAATACAGTTTTGAAATTTTCCAGTTTTCAGCAAGCTCTTATTTCTCACTCTTTGCTGTTTTATTTCTGTCCAGTAATGTTATGGAAATGTGTCTTCTATCCCTCTCTGTTCTTTACACAAAGAGGTTGCCTTCCCTCCTGTCCATTTTGGAAGCACTGAGTGTGTTAAATGGCTGTTCTTGATGTGAAAGATCATGAAAACATCAAAGATACCTTTCTGGGCTAATCAGGAGTGGACTGTGTTGGCTTCCAACTTATAGAAAAAAGAAAAATATAGATTGCCTTAAGCTGTTTCAGTGGGAAAATAAAGAGCACATTAAGGAATAAACAGCTGTTTTGGCATCACAGTGATATATGAAAAGCAGGCAAAATTCAGCCTGGTTTATTTTTCCTTCTGAGACATGAAGGTGGCTGAAGCCAGCTTTTCTAAAGATGAATGAGAAATTCACTTCAAAGTGTAAAACCAATAAAAAAGTCCTTTAGTAACAAAAAACAGGAAAACAATGAAGGAGTTTTTACATTTTCTTCAACACAAACATAATCCCTAACTGTGACTTTTGCTCCCAAGGCTGTTCTGCAGCATTTTCTTGGACAACCAGCCTGAAGCTTGAAAAAGAATAAGTACAATAGCATTAAAACTCAACATGGTATGTTTTAATAAGTGACTGGTGCATACCTTGGATTTGTTGCATTAGGTAAGAGAGTAAGAGGATGAAAGCACAGTGCCTTCCCTCTTGGCCACCTAAGAAGCATACAGCTACCTTAATGGCACACATAATGAGGAGGATAATTACTGATAAAGTGGGATTATTTTTTATAAATATGCATATAAAACCCCACAACAAACAATTAATTTTGTTCTTTTTAAGCTCTCTTTAAAAACAGTGTTGTATGGCTCTTTTTCACCCAGAGTGCCTTTCCATTGTAAAAAGTGGGTCTCAGAAAATAGATGTCAAGACAATAAGAATAGTGAGATTATACACAATTCCTTCTGTGTTATTCTAAATGAATATTTGCTAAGTTTCTTATTTAAAATTTCCTAAAATTCTTATTTTCTTTCCTCATGTAGCTATTAACCTTTGTAGACACAGTTACTGAGCCAAATGATATTTTTTTACTTTCTTTTTCTTCATAAACATGAGACCAAACTTTTATTACTAAACCAATTCTGGTGCTGGACACAAATAATAATAAAAGAAAAAAAAATAAAACACAAAAAACCAAAAACCCTCACAAAACACCCTGAAGTAACTGAAAGCGCAGAAGTTTCTGCTGAAATAGCAACAGAGCACTCTAAAAAGCTCTCATTTCCCTGTTCTACTCAGAGCTCTGCCTTCACTTGAGCACCTATTTAGTCTTCTGCCTCATTAACATCATCATCCCACTGGTACTTTTCTATGTCTTAAACTAAGTTAAGGGAATGCTGGGGAGCAAGGCTGGGCAGGAGATGCAGCAGCACTGCAGGTTTCCTGGTGGATCCTTTTAGGCGAAATGCCTCTGGCTGCAGAACAAATAATTAACTGGCACACGCTTTCTATATTCTCCTTAAAAATACAGGGCAATGGGCATGGGAATTTCTCAGACCATTAGTGAGCAGTGAGATACAGTATTGGGAGTGGAAATTAAGTCCAGTTGCCTGCAAAGAAGGCCCAGCTAATCAGTTCAACTGTAGCTTTGAAAAATCAATATTCTTGCCTCAACACTAATGATGACTATTCCTAATAGCCCTTTGAAGAGCATATGCCAGTTATAACTTACTAGCACTGCAGACAGGAGACGAAAAAACTCAAAACCAAACAGCTTTGAAGACTTCACGTTGTAACACCACCAGATTGCAAAGATGTGTATCTCTGCGCACTGTGCAAGCATGCTCCTTGAGCCTAATGACTTGCTCAAGTGCATAAAGTTAAGCATAGGTTTTAAGAATTTACCAAATAAAGATCTCAAGTTACACAAACCACACTCCAGGTTTTCTCACCTTTTTACGGTAGCATTAACCATAGTCCCTAAAAACTCTTGCAACAGATTACCACACCTATAATTCTTTTCATTAGCTCTACCTCATCTGCCACAGGCCCAGTGACAGCCTTGTCAAGAGATTTCTGACAGCTCCAGCATCTAGATTATTTCTGAATCAAATGGGAAGGAAATATAATTGCTGTTACCTTAGCAGGTAGCATCAGTCTTCCTTTGTCTGCTGTGGAGAAAGGTTAAAAAGCACAGGTTAAAAACAAAGCTAATGAGACCAGGTTACTGACACATTAGAATCAGCAGGAAAAAAGCAACCCTTTTTCGCCCCTCCAAAACCTGTGTATTTTCACACTATTATACAAGAAAAGTTACAAAATAGGATTTTATAAATTTTATTAGGAACATCCCCATGCATATGCCCTATGTTACATGATGCATGTGCATGGCAAGGAAATAAATTATTATCCTTCAGTTGGGGTCTTTTATTTCCTCCTGAAATTAGTAAATAAAAGCCCAACAACAGAAAAGGATTCAATAGGGGGAAGTAGGAAAATATTCAGAAAAGCTCAGAATGAAAAGAAAGCAGGGTTAACTGTCCTTTCACATTTCTATTAGCCTTTCCACCTTTATGAGGATATCCACCTTGGCAGGGCTTGTGTAGATTTACTCCAAAAAATATTTATGCCTTTAGTCTGAGTAAGTTAAGCTAGTAACAAGGCTAGATCTCAGCATCACAACAAAAGCTACTGCTTCAAAGGCTGTTGTGCTGCAAATTCACATGCACACCCTCTTCCCTCCAGAAAACAAATAAACAAACAAAAACCCCAGTCATTTGATAAGTCTTTACATATGCTACTCTAATAAATGAATGCATACACTTAAGGAGGAATTTTAATGTATTTGAAATGAGGCAGGAAAGGAAAAGTGAAAAATAAGTTTCTCACTTCAAAAAACCTGCAATAAGATCATGTTCCTTGCTGTGATATGTGCTTTATTGGTTACATTTCTGAAGGTTTTGAAAAATCTGACTGGGAGTTTTTAACAGTACAGTGTTCGCAGTTAATCATCAACAACTTAAAAAGACATTGACATCTGTTGTCTAGAGAGAAAAAGAAAAATGTAGGGAGGAGTGGGCAGAGAGGGGAGGGGGCTGAAAATTAAGTCAGTTTGAATCCTCCTTAGTTTTACAGAGTCAATAGCAGGAAATTTGTTCTCAGAAAAATGTGGGGTTGTGACCTTCTGTGTTTCAAGATGTCCTAATTTAGCTTGATCCATCATGCTCTCTGCTCCTCCTACTTGTACCCTAGAGGCAGGTTTTCTCCTACTGAGAAAGAGATTAAGGGGGAAAGTGCTGAAAGAGGGAGGGAGAGAAAAAAAAAAAAAAAAAGGAGGAATAAACTGGAAGTGAAGTCCTAAAATCTAAGATATTATTAAAATTCAATCACTCTGCAACTGAACTTATTTTTCTGCAGACACCAACGACTTCTTTGAACTGATGTTGACAGGTAACATGAAAATGTTTTATTAGTGTTTCAGACCATTTTCTGGGGACACCAAAGAGCTGGTTTTGACATATACAAGTAGTGTTCATACACTATATAATGAGTATACATCTACAAAGATACTTTTCTTCATCTCAGTATGTACCACAGGAATGAATCAACTTCCCAATTAAGTGATAAACTGTGCAGGCTATGAGACAATTGATGAATGGTAGCTCCCTAGCAATTAGTGAAGGGAAAAAAGCCAATATATATTAACAAAATTAATCAGTTAATATTATTCAGCTCAAAACCGATGAACTATTGTTTTATTGCTTATCCAAGTAGTGTATTTATGTTTACATGTACCTGACTTTCCAAGCAGATCACACCATTACATGGCTAAGTAGAAGCTTTCCAGCTCACAGAGGTAAGCCTGGGCAATGCCCTGCAAATAGCAGAGCAGGGAAGGGATGTGTAAGAGAGGCAGGTGAGTGCAGCCTTGGCCCTTGTCTTTCTCCAGTCATCAACTTCTCAAAGTAGCTGGCAAGTCAACCACTCCTATGTGGTCCATGGGAACTCAAGAGAAAACAGAAGGTCATTGGCATTTCAAGTGCCTCCTCAAGCCTAGGCTGGAGATGAGGTTCCACTCTTGACAGGACACCAACAAACAAGGATTTCCATGCAGAGCACCCAGCTCCTTCTGCTCTGACCATGCCTGGGTTCCATGCCTGGTGCAGCGTATATCTCTGCCTCTGTTCTCCCAGCTATATCACAGGAAAAGAGCTGGATAGGCTAGACAGCTCATGTCTCTCCTAAATGCTGTGATATGTCCCAGTACAAAGGCAGGCTCCTGCTGGGCCAGGGAACTCACAAGGGCAGCAGGTTTTAGGAGTCCAGCATGTTTTGCCAACTGCCTAGTTCAGACTGCACATGCAGCATTGACTACTCCAGCAGGGCTGGCATACACTAGCACATTACCAGAGCAGTTAAAAGGGGCTGGAGTAACCCACCTGAGCCTAGGTTTCTAAGGTCTCATTATAATGTATTTGTGGTATGACCTGAAACTCCATAAGTTCTGAAGCTGTTTTTCTATAAATGTCAAGGATTTTTGTGTCAGGTTCATATACAGCACCATCGATCGCACTGAAGTTACTTGACGCATGACAATATCCACTTCAGAAAATGTTCCAGAACTGGGCACTTAAACCTGTGACCAAATGCTGATATCAATGGGTGCAGGGATCATCTTCCCAAGCTGATTATATGTCAGTTTGATAGAGATAAATTATAAAATAGGCTGTTCTTGATTGACAGCTTTACTATCAAGCCAGGGAAAAAATCAGAAGTGTTTCAATCAAAAATTAAATTGTTCCTATTCATAGATTCCTAAGTTTTTATGTTGGCAGTGGGGGCAGAGGAGTGGTGTGGAAGAAACCACACACATTTATCTAGCCTGACTTCCAACATACCATGGGCAAAAATGTTGAAATTTTGTATTCCGCACTTAGCTTTTGAGTAACCATATTTTAGAAAGGCATCGCATCCCAATATAATTCAAGATAGGAAGAATCTGTTTCATGATTAGGTAAATTGTTTCAAAGTTAGTTATTTTCACTGTTAAAAACATGTTTTTGAATTCAGGTTGGATTTAACTAGGCTAGTCTACTGTCCTTAAAAGTTGGTCTACTGTATTCAAGAGCTCTTGATGCCTCTTGGAGTGCAAAGAAACACCTGAGAGAAATAAGTCACCATTTCCCCACAGAAATACTAGAATAACCCTATATCACTAATAGTGCCTTACATAAAATTTTCTAATTTGGTGAACTATGTTCAATTCCAGTAATAATTTTTCATTTCAGCAAGCAAATGCATAATGTTGGGAATACGCATTCTGTATCAACCAGAAATTTGTGTGTGTCCCTAAAAAGAACGCGGGTCAAATATATGTATTTTTTTAATTACGCTTTGACACATCTGATGTAAAGGACTGATTTGAATACTTAAAGAAAAGCAGTGGGTTTTTTTCTGAAAATTTTGGAATAAAAGCTCTAGTATGCTCTTGGCCAAAAGAATTTGCCAAACTTATAGATCATTTCAGTCAGCCTACCTGCAAGTGAATAAATCATTTGAAAGGTTCACTCAGCTGTACTTAATAATAGTCACATAATTAGCAGTTATTGTATATTTTTATTTTCAACAGTTTACAAATGATTCTTGCCTTACATCTTTAGCAGATGCTGATTTTTTTTTCATAAATATTCACTGTGCATCCTCATAAATATTTGATTAATATTAATTGCTTGTTTGTTTTAGACATAGCTTTTCCTTTAGTTTTCATGACTATAGAAGAAGGTATTTGAATGGGAAAAAAATGGAGAGGAAAAGCTTTCAAAGGTGCAGAACCATAAAAAAGAGACTAAGCCTATTACTTCTTAGCTTTTGATTGAATAAACAACTCTACCCTTTTGATAGCAAGTTTTGGAATGATGCATATTTGCCCTCTATTATGTTCTGCCTTTTACAACACAACAGAGAGCCTGTGGATATCTTGCGGTAGCTACATCAACTCAAATGATGTCAGGAAGTTGCAGACACATACGTGATATTGGATCATATAGTTCTAAGGACAACTGGGAATAAGAGTAGGCTCCTCCCACCATCAGAAACTGAGGACAGGGAAGAGCAATAGGTTAAAGGAAAAGAAAATAAAGGCTTACTGCCCCCGCAGTTAGTAGATTACTTCATTTCTTAGTGTTGCAGTTTATCTGTACAGACAAAAGTTTATCCTAGACTGGGTTCTGTGTGTGAGGAGGAACAGGAGAAGAGAGAGTAGGGCAATGGGCAGTGCAAAAAGGCAGCCAGTCCACAGAGCTCGGCTTGGATCTGTCCAGCTGCATGCCCAGAGTTAGTGATTTCCTTATATATGCTTGTTTTTTCTTTCCATGTGGGTTCTAATACCACCAGTCTGGGAAAAAATGTACAGGAAATTCACTGTAGAAACTTTTGCAGAGTAGAGTGGTGTTTTTTAACATAATTTACCATGACAGCAGACCTAATTACTTTCCGGTTGTGTATCTGTTCACTCATAGCAGAAATTTATAGGCATTCAGGTACAAGTTGGAAAACTGGACACAAGTGACAGTTATCAAGTGGACACAAGTGACAGATGGCATATACAAGCCTATGTTCAGATGTGCCACAGGTTCCCAGATAATTATACAGACTATCTCTGGGCATTAATAATACCGAGGAGTACTAGCTGAAGCAGACAGCTATATGAGCAAAAAGACGTTCGAGCTAGCCTGGATGCTTCAACACCAACCTGCTCTGTCCCAGATCGAAGGAGGTGGGGTCTACAGAAAGCAACCAACTCTGCTTATGAACACATGTGGCCAGAATAAAAGCTGGGTTCATAAAGCAAACCAAAGTCTTGGATTTGCCACTCCACTCTCTTCATCTCATGTTCCTCCATCATCTGCTATCTGAGAAAGATCATTGCATGGAACTGCTTAGCCCAAGTAAATGGACAGGAGAGAAGTTCTGAAAGAATCAGCTTGGTCTGAAAATGCTTTTTAGCTCCAGGCTGGCCTCATGACAAGCCCCTCATATGTTCCCTATTGCTCATACTCCAGATTTTTTCTAATGTATGAGATTTTCCAGACCCCCACTATCTACAATAATGGTATTATCAAGACCACGAACAGCTACGTCAGCATAAAAACAATACAGAATGCAGCTCCTCTATGTTTCAGGAGCTGAGCCAGCTATTAACCACTGTCAATTAAAAAGAAATATTCTCTTGCTTCAAAATTATCGTGTCTATTGTGAGGCTTCCTAACACCTTTTCAATACTTAGTAATAGACACTCTCCTGAAATGCATAGGTAACATTTAGTATGAAGGTTGCAGTAGAAATCATATTTTAGAAGTCACTCAACATCTTTCCACTGAGATTTTTTTCCATTATTTGTTAGCTTTTTTTTTTTTTTAATCAAGTTCAAGAGCAAATCTCTGTTCCGTGTGTCTTCCACACTCATGCATACTGCATGCTATACAAATTGTGTAAGATCTGGAAATTACTGGCTATAAACGAAACATGAATTTTCAATTAATTTCTGTTGCCAAAACCAAGTTTAATTCTAGAGGATATAAGCTATACAGGAACATCTAAACAGGCAACTCAGATTGTACTCTGCACCCTCAGCTAGTGCAGCTCCACTTGGAATACCGATGGCAGTTTGGGTCTCTTAAACATAATATCTGCATTGGAAAGGTAAAAAGAGGCTTAGCTGAAATGCTGCTTGTGAAGAGAAAATGAATAATTTTTAGTTTTGAAATAGACACTTGAGAAAGTAGTTGCCATGAGAACTCTTGTATTTCATACAAAGAAAACTATATTAAGATTGCAAAATCAAATGCTCAGTAGTTCCAACATAGTAGAATTAAACTCATCTTTTCAACCTTCATTATATTCTTCCTTAAAAATATCTTTAATTACATGATAACATAATGGTTTTCCAAGCAAACCCCTCCCTTGTTCAGCCTGTAAGGTGGAAGGCCCTTACTAAATAAACAGCTATTTAATCTGTGCTTTTATCCCAACCATTCATGCTCTCAATATATTTTACAAACATAAGACTAAAATACAAGATAGTCTAGATCCAGATAGAGGTTTCACAGATCCTTGCATTGTAGTATTTGCAAAAAACTGAAAGTATTAATTATTTTTATTTTGTTTCCACAGTATTCAACTTTAAGGGTGGCAAGTTGCAGTTCAGTGATATTCAGGTGAAATTTTTTACTAATATCCTAATGTTCCAGACCATTTGAACATTAATAACAGGTGCAAAGAAAAAATATCATTGCAATTGTCAATTAGTTACAGGTTTATAGTAGGATGTTACACATGGAACATTTATGTTTTAAAAGAATCAGCATAGTTACTTCTGATGGCTGTGGACTAACGATTTCTCATTTTCTGCCTAATTGATTGTCTTCATGGTGAGCTGATGTAAAGTAAATGTTAGTTTACCTTTACATTCAGTCCCCTGATGTCCTCTGAATTATCAGTGGAGATATGACAGAATGATATCAGTGATCTGCATAACAATAAAAAAGCAAATATTTTGTTCAAATCTAACAAATAAAAAATGAGCCATATTGCCTGGAGTAGCATGAGTGGAAAATGTGATTAAAAACATATAAGTGAAAGGGAAAAAGAACAACAAAAGTAGTTTTAATTTACAGCTATTAAAGTTCATTAAAACCACTGGAGTTACTGTCCTTCAGAAGATCTGATTTCTGAGATTCCAAAGTCCTCAAACAACAATAAGCTCTATATTAGATAAAAAGACACACACATAATATTTTCACCTCAAACTGAACAAGCAAGAGAAAATTTTCCTAATATCTGAGAGAACTGATATTTAAAGACTTGGTACTTAAATACTTTAAAAATATAGAAGCTGTGCTTGTGTGTGATTTGTTTTTGTCTTTGGGTTTGGTTTTTTTTTTTTTTCTCATTTTTTACAAATAACAAAACAAGCTAAAGACCCCCAAAATTCTATCTTATATGTTTTGCAAATACCAGTGAGTTCAGCCTTGCATGAATCAGTGGTTCTGGCTTGACACATTAAAAAAGTGCAACCTTTCTGGAAATGTAGATACAGGTTTGAATTTCTAAATGCACAAAAAAACTTGCAATGTGTCAATCTGTGTACTTCTCTAACTGCAAATATCATCACAGGTAGCTGGTTTTCTTCTGTTAATATTGGCATTATACATAAAAATATATTACGTATATCTACCTCTTATTTCAACAAGTGAATTTTCCAAAATTTGCCAATTCTACTCAAAGAACAAAATCCTCTTATTATCTCCTGCTAGAGTCAGTAACAGCTCATTAACATCTGTCTTAGTTTAAAGCAGAACCCAGGCTGCATGAATGTGATCAAGTAAACCACCGGTGCAATGACCCCCAAGTGACCATAGAGCCAGAGAGAAGTGCAGTATGGATCAGTGTATACAAAGCAAGACACTTTGCTTAGATATCTTAATAAGAGGCCAGAGTTCCTCACAGACAGCTTGAAAATTTCCTTCTGCATCACAAATATTACCTTTCCCTGAAAGGAAGATACATCAATTTTATGCAGCTGGAAAAGCAGTTAAGTAAACCCAGGAATCTAGTTACAAAATATTGGGTTTAGATTCTTCTTTTCTACTCCCTCTTCCCTCTCCATTGATGAAGTTTTTGTGCTATAGTCCCTTATAATATGAGCATGAAAAATGGTCATGACAAATGGTCATTAGCAGCAACTAAGCAATTCTAACCCTGTAAAAATTAGGTTATTGCTACTGATTTGATGACTCTGCTGAAATTAGTGAAACACATCTATTTGCTCTGAAAACATATTATTAATTGGATGTTTATTTTGCTATTGAAGTACAAAACCCCAGCACAGTCAATATTCCATTCTCAGTGAGGTCAGCCTGTAGACTCATTATCTTGTCAAGGAGGAGAAGTATGAGTTAAATGCAGTCATCTGTGCTTTGGACAACTTAAACAAGAATGTGGAAATGCAGTTGAAGAAACAGTAATATTTCCCTAAGGTAGGGTTAATATATATTGTACTTGGGTGGTGTATCTTTGACCTCTGGAAAGCACTGTTAAAGATGTAGTCATGGAGTTCTTGTGTAAAACAAAGCTCTGTTTATTTCAAATATTCTAAGATCTAGTTATGGGCAAGGAAAACACAATAGTTATGGGCGAGGAAAACACAAGATTTCCACAAAACCATTCCTGAGTCTTCTGATAGGTCTTACTGCTCCATGATGTGAACCATGATTGAGTTGCAGCAACCTCAGAGGCTGCTGCTTGTCAGCTAAGCAGCGGTGACTCTCCTTACATAGGTTTTCAGTTTGCTCAAACTCAGTTGAATTTTAGTTGTTTACACAGCTACAAGAGCCTGGCTGATATGTGGATACCTTGTGTACTTGCTATAACTTAACTCTTAGGACAAACCATTTGGCTTGGTCTGCACATTGTCTGCAAAGGATTTTTTTGACCCAAATATTTTTACTCTTTTATAACCTCAAGGTTCTATATGTAGCTATAGCAAACTACAGATCCTTTACTGCTATGGTGAGTCATTTTTTTATAAACAAGATCTATTTTGCTTTTATAAGAAAACAACTGCAGCTGCACTAAACTAAGCAGAGCCATTCCCTTTCAAATATATTACTGTCCTTAAAGGTTTCTTAAATATTACTTACAAAAAATCCCAGGAAAATACTTCTTCAGAGTTTCTCCTCACCCTGCCCATTAAGTGTTACAAGCAAGATTTGAGGGGAGAGGTTGTGAAGTGCCCCCTACCCTTGCTGTTTCTCAGGCAAGCAGATTAAGTCAGAAACTATTATTTGGTTACTGGAACTTTTCATTCTCCATTGAATAACTTACATGACCTTTAGTGCAGGTTTTAAAATTCAGTTTCCCATTCAATAAGTTGACAAACTTGTCAAAACCCTGCAGGACTATGTCAATTACATCAAAAATGCTTACAGGTGCCACAGTACTCGTCAGCACTCAACCCACTCCTGCCAGCCATTTCTGAAATGACAAGAAAACCTCCTGGGGACAAAAGGCAGCAAAGAGAAACAATAGAATCCCACTCATTTTTGTTGACACTGACCACTATTCTACATTAGTGAGGGTTATTGCAATTTATTTTTTTTTTTAACTGGAATCTACAACATTATTCTTTAACAAAATGAGCAATTAGTTAGTTTCCTCCTTCACATCCCTGTTGTTGATCATATACTCCAAGCATACCAGCCAGATAACTTAATAGTTGAGTTCCAGCTTTGGTACTAGCTTTGGGAGATGAAACCAGAACTCAGTGAGTTCCAGGCTTGGCAAGCTAAAAATTCATTATTTTTAACTGTTTGTTACAGCAGTGTTCTAATCAACACCTTTTAAAAAACCCCAATCAAACAACTAAATGTGGTAAATCTTCAGTGAAGTTTTTGCATATCAACAAATACACCATATACAAATCTAGGAAATGCAAACAGTTTCCCTGTGCTGTTATTCATGTGCTGATTAGAACTGTTTCCTTCCATTTAAATCATTCATAAAGAATGCAGGGAAATAAACAGCAGTTGGTGGAAAAAGAGGAGATGCAAACAGAACAGTTTGTATTGGACAGTAGGTAACAACTGTCATTCTCCTTGCCCATTTAGACTGTCCTGAACTAGAAACTAACTAAATAGTTCTTGTTTGTTTGGTTTTTTTAATCTATAAAACCTTTCTAATAAATGACAAAGAGCACTTTACAGGTCAATTTGGTGACAGCAGAAGGGTTTATAATGTCACTGGTTAATAGCAGAGCAGAAGTGGCTAGATGAAGTGTCCCACGAAGTTTAGATTACTACAAACCAGAAGCTGCTATGTAGTAACTTTTTTTTTTTCTTCCCATAACCTTTCTTACACAAGATGGCTTGGTCTTCTCCATCTTATTTGTCTCACTGGAACACTTAGTAGGGATGAGGGCTCTGTTGGGCTTTACGTACAATGAATATGATATACAACAGTGAGTAGCAAAGTATATCCAGAGACTTAAGATTTAGAAACTAATTATATAGCAGGGACAAGCAAAGACAGGGAACACAGCAGGGAGCAAATCTTTTGCCAGTTTCCTTGGCACACTATTCCTTTACATCTTTTACAATGGCAAAAAAAAAAAAAAAAAAAAAGAAAGAGGAATACTCAGCATACGTATTTTCATTCATAGGTCTCAAGGAGCTTTACAGACATCATCATCATTCCCAGCTTTCATATATTGGGAAAAGAAAGCATGTGACTTGTTTGAGGACTCACAGTGGCATGATAGCAGAGTCAGGAATATCGCATATTGCACCAAGTATCCTTCATGTTGCTTTTCCTTTAGTTTCATTTTCTCCTTCATGCTTGTTTGGGGGTTTTGTTTGTTTGTTTGTTTATTTTCTAGTTGTTATTGTAATTTTGTTGGTTTGGGGCTTTTTTCCATAAATGAGAAGGTATTGCGTTTACCTCCTCCCACTCAGTTTTCCTTTTTCCTTCGAGAAGCAGACCAAAGGACAATAGATCCTATCTTCTGTTCTACTGCAGAAATGGCGGTGGAAAAAGGATGAATACACAGAATACATACATTCTTCAGTGTTACAGGCATACAGGGGCCTGGCTGTATTAGTTTTCTATTGAGAAACGTGGGTATGACTATGGAAAACAGCTTGCTTATGTCCTAAATTTCCTTGTGAGTGCCAAATACTGCTGTTACATCAAGCACATAGACTAATAATGACATGGAAAGGACAAGAAAATTGTGCTTGGAAAGCCCAGTAGTTGTACATATTTCTGATTCCCACGGACAACTTGTTTGCCTATCTAAAAAGAACCACAAGGACTCTATACTTCCCTCCTCGTTCACCTCAGTATAAGACTTCAAATAGGAAAATGAAGGTCAACTGGGCTCATAGAAAATTGGCTTCAAGCTTCAATGCATTGAGATAAAATGGATTGGCTCTGGACATTTGCGAAATGAAACATAAAAAGGGGTATTGGTTGAGACTTCCAAATATTGGAAATATTTGCAGCAGAGGTTTTATCCAGTTACTTCTATGGTCTCAAAAATGGGTGCTGAAGCCAGGGAACAAGCCATCTTTTTCAAGTGTCAAAGCTGGGTATTAATGGAAACACTAGCATCTGCAACAGGGTTTTTCAAGTGTCAAAGCTGGGTATTAATGGAAACACTAACATCTGCAACAGGGTTGTGTGCACAGCAAATGACAAATGCTGATGATTCAGTGAATGACATGGAGAAGAAAGAGCTAAATGATGCACCCAGCAGCTGAAGGGTAGTCATGACAGTCATTAAAAATGAAAAATTACTACCTTAATACATTGTGTCCTCACAAGCGACTACTTGCCTTTGTTTAGACTTTAAAAATCTAAGAGCAGAAGCCTCACAACACCGAGGTGTGATAGCCTGATAGGGTTAGTCATAGCTAAGCGGCAATGCATGATCGAATGCATGATTAAAAAACTGCCTGAGACTGTTCTACTGGAAAGCCTTCCAGCTCGTTTTCACAATGCTCTTTCTGTACTACAAAGGAACAAAGAAAGCTGCTAGGATTTCCCCAGCTGTGATCATCCACACTGTATGCCTGTGGGTTCCTTATACAACCCCTGGCACGAGCTGCCAAGGCAGAGACTTTGTGCCATCATGTGTGCGCAATGCACGATACAGTGCAACAAAATTAACCACTATGTTAGAAGATATGTTGGAGGCTGTTTGGATCAAAATCATGGTGTGCTGAGGCATACACTAAGGAGAAAAAGAGGCATTCCTAGTAGTATTTCCAAAAGCAGCACGTATCTTGAAAACCTTAGACTCATTTTCAGAAGTCAGTTGGACAGCTAAACTCATGAATTAAACTCAGGGTAACCCACTTGGCTTGGTTCCCTTCCATTTTTCTGCCTAAGCCTTGCTTTTTACTGGAGCATATTACAGTCAACAATGCATCTTTATGGCTTCCAGTAGATGTGCTAACCCAATCATACCTAGTTTGGACATATCTTTATTAACGATATCTGTGCTTTTCCAAGAACTTAAGCCAAACTCTAAGGGCCACTGCTGCCTGGAGGTTTCCTATCCATAAACCAGATCTCTTCCAACACAGTTCTTGGGAGGAACTGAGCATTAAAGAAAGAAAACCAACAGAAATCAGTAGATGGATCATAAAATCACAATTAAAACTATTATCAAAGTAAATATCTAATGTTAAATTGCTTGGAGCTGCCCAATTTTGTATTTTTGACATTTAGTCACAATGTGGTTTGTGCAGTGGGTCACTCCATTCCTATAGCAGTCCCACAAAATCCTGTAGTTCAACTGTTATAGCAATGGCTTGGAGTAAAAAGCAGTTGTACAAATTCCAAAATTCCCTTCTGATCTTCCCTCATATGAATACGTTTTTCAGCTGAGTAGTCTGAACTCTCAGGTGTGCTGGTGTTGGTCTTTCTCAATCCTTCTACTGATATCTTCCTACTTTGCCAAAAAAGAGTTACACACGCTTTAGGTCAGTAAAATATGGCACCATAAATTACACTTATTACCTCTAGAGAGCAGTGCTGAGGTTTCAGTCCTTGCTTTGAGCAAGTTTAAAGGCTCATGTCAAACACAACAGTTGATAGTAAAAGACTGAGTACTGTGAAAGTTCAGAGTACTCGCATACTGATGGCTGATGGCTGGAGCACTTGCCTTTACTCCAGATATTTCAGGAATATCTTTGGGATCCATTTTTGTGATTTAAGTATATAAATATGCACTTTATGTATCTGGAGAAATAGAGGAAAAAAACAGACACCGGTATGTTCCATATTGTCAAGTTTTCTGACCACTCAGAATCAATCTTTATATTGCTGTGAAATCATACTAATGGAAATTTTTAAAAACATAGTATAGGTGTAAAAGTTTTAATGTCTCCAAGTTTGTCAGGAAACAAACCAGACTTCTTAGAATTTAAATGTATGAATTCAGGCACTGATTGGTACATTTAGGTATTTTGTGACAAAGACCTTTTATGTATCTAGCCTTATTTCTTCTATAGTGCTATTACCTAGACCTACCCAGACTTACCCCTGAATAAAAGTATTACTCTGGGCAAGACTACTATAATTTGACCTTTAAAGACAATTTCAGAACATCCTAGTTAATTTAATTTTTAAGTGACATTAACACTTATCAAGTACTACAGATGCACTTGGAAAATATTAAAATGTACAGTGGATGCATAAAAAAAGGCAACAGAGAACCTAATGCACCTTAGAATGTAACTATCCTACAAAAATGTCTTCAGTCGTATTATCATTCATAAAATAAAAAAAACAGGGCTATGAATGGCATTTATTCTAATGCACATCCTCACAAAACTGTTGCAAGGGAGGGCCTGTGAGCAGATTGTCCAAAGGTTCAGCACGTTAGCAATCCTCACACACTAGAAAGATAAATGTGTTTCAGAAACTGGTACCTTCTTTGTCTATTTATAGCGAGAAGCTCAGATCTGCATAAAGTATCATAAGAAGACACACTTTCATGTTAGTCTTAATAAATCCCAATCAAAATACAAAATATTAAATCTTCTACGAAAGAGACCAAAATGAGGAACCTGGATGAATTTCAGTTATAACATTAGCTCCAGCTAATAAACCTATTTGAAGCTCACATAAAGAAGGCAAGGAACCAGGGTTGCAGGTAATCCAGATGTCAGACAATGAAGGTTTTGACAAAGTAATATCAAAATTCTAAATCTTGGAGATTCAAGTAGCAGCATTTTTAGTGCGTTAATGTCAGTCCTAGGTAGATGCTTTTAAAGGTAATATTTTCATTTACAGTTTTTACAAGCTTCCTATGTGCTTATCACATTTCAGAATTTCATATTTAAACCCTGTCAATACTTCATACCAAACGTGCTTCTTGAGTTAGCAGTTTTCCATGATTTACCATATTTGAAAATGTGAGTATGGATACACGTGCATTTTTGGAGTAAAAATTCCAAACTTTTGGGGTTTTCTATGGTAGGGATCAAATTTGGAAAAAAAACCCTACATTTTTCAGGAAAAAATTCCACATCTAATCTAAATAAAGGGCTAGCAGGGCTAAATCAAAAGATACAGTATTTCTTCACCTGAGCTTGTCAAATACATTCTAAGATCATGAGTCTGCAACAAATGATACACAATTTTAGAAAACAGTTGTCTCAGTTCTGTCCTCCCAAGGTACATCTAGTACAAAGTCTAGCATTAACAGTTGCACTAGCATTGAATTATTTTCCAATATTGACGATCAAATGACTCCTCATCTGATGCCTCACCATTTTGTCAGATAATTTCTGTGATACAAATGGGAAGCCAATTTAGAGTAGCTTCATGTTAATTCCTCTTCAAAAGGCCATCTGAGTACATGCAAATACATTTCCCTGGTAAACCACCGAACAGATGTGAGATCATGTTGATGTGTTATTACATAACTGCAGATGGGCTTTCATTTCTTTTCTTTCTTCCACCTCCTACTCATCATCAACTCTGAAGGATATTATGTTAAATGCAGCCTGGATATGAGGATATGCAACCCTAATAAATTAAAACAAGCTGTACATGAACGGAAAATTATTGATTTAGCCTATGGCTGTTCTGCCTTATGCCAAGCTTTTATAATAATTCTTATCAACATTAACATAGTATTCTAATTTGATAGAATTCTATATTCATAATGACTTTCTGATTTCTTTTTCTCTGCAACCAAGGTCATATATCCTCTTATTGTTTTCTTTCTTGACAGACTGCATTGTATTCAGAAAAGTCTGCATAGTTGAGGTTTTTTCACAGTCACAATCACAAACCTTGCAGCTCTATATGCATTTCCTGTGATTCGCCTTAGTTTGTCTACAAAGTTGTTGCAAAAGAGTAGGTATCTCTTAAATGAAATCATTCTCATCAGATGCCAGATTTACATCAGGCTCCATGTACTAACTGTTTGACTACCTTTTTATAAACCAGTAGTAACCTGCTACAGATTTAAGATTAAAGAAATGTAACCTTACTTCTTTGCCTGGAAGAAGATACATATGTATTTCAGGAGGCGTGAGGCAAATGCTACCTTTCCTGTCCTGTCTCTTGATTCTACCTTGCAAGGGACTGATTATTTCATCCCTACAAAAGAAAACTCTGTGGGAGTTTGTGCGGCTTAAGCACAGCAGGAAAAGGCCTACAAAGATATAACGATACAAAAGAATATTTGTCCCTTGCATTATCAGTCCTACTGTGTGACAAAGGCAGGTAGATCCTTCTGCCTCAGGGATTAGAAGAACGCATAGGGAAAGATGACCATTTGCTCCTTTTCCCCATAGTTATCCTTTCACTCTTTAGGTCTCCTACCTATTGAGGTTTTTACCTTCCGTCACATTCAAAGTTCTTTCTAAGTATTTGTGCACTTTTCAAAAAATCTTCTTTATCCACATTTGGAAAAGCATACATGAAAGGAATAAACTTGGAAAATACAAAGCAAGAGTTCCACTCAGCAAACTTATTTCACTTACCAGAATTAACTTCCCTTAAGAAAATACATTATTCTTTATAGCTAAGGTATATGTATGCTTCTTATCAGGACTGTAATAAATACAATAGGTAAGCTGATAAGAAGCATTTTAAATGTTGGAAACAGGAAATATTGCAGCAATATTAAACAATTTTCAAAAATAGCATTAGATAATTTTAAGAAAGAAGAAATTACAAAAATGGGACAAAAATTGGAAATATTTGAAGAGTCCAAAAGTTTGAAAAATAGGTAAAATATTTTCCCCAGAACTTTTGGAAATGCTGCTTTTGACCAGTCCATAATAAAAGAAAACTCCAAGCAGAATGGAATGTCACCCTGAAGGGAAATAACCAATTCCACTACCTACAAAAAAAAAAAGGCAGTGAAATCCTTTGGAATCCTGACAAGACATAAAATGGCTGTCCTATGAAGAACAAATTCTCTGGTACGCATACTTCATTGAAACTGACATGACAATGCTGATGTTCAAACATGGAGTATTTAACCCAAAATACATTTGCATTAAAGTACCATTAAAGAATAGAATCATAGAATCATAGAATAGTTAAGGTTGGAAAGGACCTTAAGATCATCTGGTTCTGACCCCCCCTGCCATAAGCAGGGACACCTCACACTAAACCATGCCACCCAAGGCTTTGTCCAACCTGGCCTTGAACACTG
>JBCJKH010023387.1:0-12043 GCA_039877255.1 Loriculus beryllinus | reverse complement strand
CTCGTGAGACCTCACCTGGAGTACTGTGTGCAGTTCTGGTGTCCTCAACATAAAAAGGACATGGAACTGTTGGAACACATCCAGAGAGGGCCACGAGGATGATCAGGGGACTGGAGCACCTCCGATATGAAGACAGGCTCAGGAAGTTGGGGCTGTTCAGCCTGGAGAAGAGAAGGCTGCGTGGTGACCTCATAGCAGCCTTCGATCATCTGAAAAGGGCCTATAGGGATGCTGGGAAGGTTCCGCTCATTAAGGACTGTTTTGACAGGACAAGGGGTAACAGGTTTAAAACTTAAAGAGGGAATGTTTAGATTGGATATAAGGAAGAAAGTCCTTACTGTGAAGGTGGTGAGGCACTGGAACGGGTTGCCCAGGGAGGTTGTGAATGCTCCATTCCTGGCAGTGTTCAAGGCCGTGTTGGAGGAAGCCTTGAGTGGCATGGTTTAGTGCGAGGTTTCCCTGTTTACAGCAGGGTGTTTGTAACTAGGTAATCTTAAGGTTCTTTCCAACTCTAACTATTCCAGGATTCTATGATTCTATGTAATCAGATTCTGGGTGCTGTCTGTATATACAGCAAAGACCACCAGATCTATGAGTTCTGGGTGCAGAACTGAAGACTTAAATAAATGTGGTGTAACTGTTTTGAAAATGGGTTTCTGCCCACTACAGGTTTTGTGTTCCATTTCCATTTCATCCATCTCCAGATGCAGGAATTCACAGATTCATAGAAGTGCTGGTTAGTTGACATCTTTGCAAGTCAGCCACACTTTCCACTCAGGTTTGGATAGCCACAGTGCTAGATCAGCTCAGCCATGCCTCTCAGGCTGTGCTTGCCCAGGTACTTCCCTGATCCTCATCTCGCCTTGCCCACTTGGGTCCCTGGTTTGACCCTGGACATACGTCACAAGCACAGATTTGTCTGGTGATCTCTGAACCATGGCTGACCCTGGCTACTATCACCAGACCTGCTGTGGTACTTTGGGCTATGCCTCATCAGTAACGGGGTTTATTCAATCCTTATTTAAATCATTTGGAGTTTAGAATCATACCACCTAGAAGTTTTTAATATTACATTACCTTTCGTTTAATGTACATATTTTTATTTATAACTTTTATTTATATTAATTTTCAACCCTCTTCGGGTTTTTTCTAACAGCTTTTTTTATCAAGCAGATATAATTAGAAGGCATATTTTCATAAATATATTCTCTTTTTTAAAAGAATTCTGGCAGATCTAGATAACCTTTTCCTCTTGACACATAGTTGAGGGCACTTCTGTACTGCATTTTCATTTCTCTTACCATGCATCTTACAAAAGTTTAACACAGGCATGTTTTCAAAATATCAAGCTTTCTACACTTAGCCTTTTTTTTATACTTCTTACCAGCAAAAGGATAGTGCTTGCTGCTACAAATCTAACAATTCTACAACAAGAATTGGAAGCACACTTGAAAGACAAGGAAGAGTCACAGACAATTAGGAACAAAAATAGAGAAGGAAATGCAAGTGCTTTCTATCAAATGTACACTACCTGTGATCCGCAGTTTATTGTATGGGAATAAGAGACTGTGCTGTGTTACTTCTCCATTAGTCTACCTTTGAATCTAAATGTTACTCAGATTATGCATATGGTCAGGTGGAATTAACAAGTGCTGGAAATACCTTGTTTGAAAAGGAAGGATAATTTGAATTCAGATACTGGAAGTCGAACATCAATTTTCAGCTCTACTGTAGGAAAGTCTCCAAAAACTAATTCCACACAGGGCCACAGATACTGGCTTTATAATGAAATTTCAGCATTTTGTTGGTTTCCTAGTATCTGTTTGAATCATATAGGAACACGAGATATCTAAAAATGGATGTGAAAATTTATAAATAGAAATTCATACTGTATATACAGAGAAAAACACAGCTGTTCTCAATCCATTCATCCCCAGTCTGCACTCATACAGGGGATTCTCCTGATCCAGGTGCAGGAACTTGCGTTTGGCCTTTTTGAACTTCCGGAGGTTCATGTGTGCAAGCTCCTCAAACCCACCAAGCTCCCTCTGGATGCCATCCCTTCCCTCAAGTTAATCAACTACACGACTCGGTGCCATCTGCAAACTTCCTGAGCATTCACTCAGTCCTACTGTGTGTGAAGTGGGATCCCTTCCATTTGACGGAGAGAAATCCAACAATTGGACTACTCATCTTTTATTTTGCATATCCTCAGTAATTTATTGAACAATTTCTAAATCTGGATGAGAAATGTGCTGGGTTAAAAATTTTAACCATTTTATAAAAAAATAACTTGTCATAAAAATTTTGTATTCAAAACATCAACAGCCCACTGCTAAAATTATTTTAATATGAAAACACTGTTAATAATGTTTTACTTTAAATTCAAAATTATTTTAAATTACTGTTTTCATGTGATTTTGTTTTCAGCTGAGATTTTCTTATTGCTATAATTTTAATAGTATATTTTATCATATTTTATAATATCAGAGATATTCTATCAGATATATTATTATGAAATAATATATTTTATAATATCAGTTATCATTTTCCTGTCCCACTTTTCTTTTGATCTGTCATGTAAGTTTTAAAAATGTCTTCAATAACGGAAAAGTTATGAAATAGTCAACAGAAATATAAAGTGTTGCAGCTTTACTTTTCTGAAACATTTACTCTATAGAAGTTTAGCTATACAGATAGAGGGAAAAGGATGGAGAAAACTACCTGTTGGGTAAAATCTACAGGTTATTAATTACATCAAATTAATGAGAAACTGAAAAATTTAAGGTTTCAAGTACAGATGGGAAAATATTCTGACTATGGTAGTTTAGAAAAAAAATTATGCTTTTGAAGTTTCATAGCTCAATTTTTGTTAAATTGAAAAAGGGAAAGAAACAACTAAGCCTTCTATTTTTTATCCTGCCACACAAAAAACAAACACACATCTTAGAATTTCCTTGTGACTATTTTTTTTTTTTCAATTTCCTTGTAACTATTTTTTTTCAATCACTTCACTAAAAGAATAGTTGAAGATGGTACCTGATAATACAAAATTTTTAAGAGGAAAAAAATCTCTGCAACACTTAGCCTAGATTCACAGTTAAAGAAGCACATCCTTTCTTTTTCCTTCACTTTGTACTTACCCTGAGATTGTATTTTCCAGAAGCAAATTTCTCCAAATACATAAATTTTAGGACTGATGTGGGGGTTAAACAGTCTCCATCAGATAGGATGTGAAATTGCTACTTTGTACATTCTCGCTTGCTTTGATTAATGTACATGAGCAATACTTAAATCTGATATTCCAGTAATTCAGGGATGTGACGAATGATCTGGAAAGGATCAAAAGTCTAAACACAATGAAGAGAGCTTGCCACAATTTGAAGCATAAATGCTGGGTTTAAACATTAAAAATTTGATTTTTTTTCCTTTTTTTTTTTTTTTGATTGCTGAGGTGAGCAGCTCGAGAGAGGCCGCCTTCAACAACTGAGCAGAGGAACCTCAGAGGAAGCTCAGAGTCCAGGAGCGTCACCTCAGAGCGGCGAGAGCCACCGAGGGAGCCTGAAGCCCTCGACAGGACTTGTCCAGGAGCCGGCAGCTCCGCTGATGTGAGCAGGGACTGGCAGGGGGGGAGCCAAGAGGGGTGGTACCAGCACTGAGCAGGTAAAAACCTTCCACACGGAACAGCTCATCAGGGCATCGCATGGCAGTTTGCACGGCACTCACACAGGCAGGGCAAGCGAGTAGCGAGTGGGATGGTGAACATTCGCCTTTACGACCAGGGCCCCTTCATGACCAGGGGCTCTGCCCCAGACAGAGCCGATGAGAGGGGAGGCTGCAGCATAAAGCTCGGGGTGTAGAAAGCGCCTCCACAAGCATCTCTTGAGGCAAGGGTGCACAATGGGCAGAGCTGCACTCGGTGCGCACTGGTGGAGGTCTTCCTGCAGCAGGGGCTGAGCTGTGGGATGCTGAAGGATTTCAGGGAAGTTGAGAGGAAGCTAAACTTCCTGCTCCAGGCCCAAACTGTGCAGGGGCCTCAAGCATCCATCATAGCACATGCAGAAAAGATGGAGGGCGTTAACACAGGAAGCTGTGAGCTAGTAACAAAAAAAAATAAATAAAAAACCATAAGAACAACAACAACGAAAAAGAACAACAAAAAAAAAAAAAAGGAGGAAGAAGACAATTAAAAGCAAGGGACATCCTCCAAAATCTGATGTTGCCACCCAGAACCACTTCACGGTTCTGCAGGAGGCTAATAAGGAAACATACCACCTTGCCACATGAGCAACCGGATGATGCAAAAGTTAAAAAGATCACTACTGGTGCCGCTACAGTGGTAGAGGACTCTAGAGGACTCTACTTTGAAAGGCACAGAGGCACCCATCTGTCTGCCTGACCCGGTCTCAAGGAAAATGTGTTGCCTACCAGGGGCTCAGATCAGGGATGTTTCAGAGAGGCTCTAATAAGTCCCACTGACTATTATCCACTTCTAGTGATCCATGTGGGTGCCAGTGATATAGACAGCAGTAGCCTGGAGAACATAAAGAAAGACTACAGAGCTCTGGGAGAGGTGGACAGGGGCTCTGGAGCTCAGATAGCCCAGTTTTTCAGGAGAAAGGGGAGGAACTTAAAAAGGTTAGGCAGATTTGTCAGATTAATAAATGGTTAGAACAGTGGGTTGCCCATGGAGGTTGTGAGTGCTCCATCCCTGATGGTGTTCAAGACCAGGCTGGACTGAGACTTGGGTGATGAGGATTAGTGTGAGGTGTCCCTGTTCATGGCAGTGGGATTGGAACTAGGTGATCTTAAGGTCCTTTCCAACCCTAACTATTCTATGATTCTATGAAATAAAAAGAGAAAGAAGAACATTCATAGAGACTCACAATAATGAGAAATTATAATTGTAATCTTCAGAAATTAATTTACAGACCAATACCTCTCTTCATTTATTAAGTTGTATAAGTTTGACTCAGTGAATCAAAAGAGGTTGAAGGTGTAGCTCAGGAAATTCCTGCTTTCTCCATCATAGTATATGTAGATGTCCATACAAAATCTGGAGATTCCCAGGACTTTTAGATACCAGTTTACCTGCCTTTTGCATAGGTTCAGTGTTGGAAACCTGAATAAAAATTCATCTCCTGAATAGATGATTTCTGAGAGTCCTAGCTTTAGGTTTGTGCTGTAGAGGGACAGGCACATTCCACAGAGGAGTTCTGGTTACATCAAGGCAAAAGTCTCCTTTGCAAAATAAACTAAGCTGCTCAGGTGAATAACACTATACAAGAATCTGGTGTTATGGTATTATTTCAGGAATGAAGTTTTCATTAGTGACTTGGTGTGCTGCTGTGTAATAGTTCTGAGCACCTGTAGTGCAGATCAAGCCTCTTAATAATTTTTGTTCAGAAAACTGTCAGAAATTTAGGTGAAAATACTTTTAGCTAGTCCTTTCTGTACACTTACAAGACAAGCTGAAAATACTTTCAGTCGATGAAAGAAGGATTGTATAAGGCAGAATTTTTAGTAAGTAACTTGTTTTATTTAGGGCAAATGAATCTTGTTGTTTTTTTCAGGGCATTTTGGGGATTCAGTGTGTTATCAATTGGTGATGGGGATGTTTGGGAGATTGTGCTCTCCAGTCACATATTTGCTTTTATCTACCGCTTTGATGAACAAATGAAGTAATATATTTAGAAATCATACTGTGAACCAATGAGATTTCTGTACGATGGTGGAGAATGAGGAAATTTGCTGACCTACAGCTTCAATATCAGTTGATTCATTGAGTCAAACTACAATATGGTTATTATTGTGACTATTGCAAATATTTAGCACTAAGAAAAACAAACACAAATCACAAAAATAGCTGTTTTAATTACAGGATGCTACCTGTTGTCCTCATATATAATCTTTTAATGAACAGATCCTGTTTTATTTCAATGAGTTTCCTATTCTACAATTTCTGATTACTTCTTTATTCTTAAAATCCTATGAGGCATCAAGATTTTCTTAACCTCTAGCTCTTTAGATGCACTTCTTAGTAGTGACTGATAATATAATTAACGCTATTTTATTGCTCTTTGCTTTTCAGGTGAAAATACAGGCATTTCCAGCATGAATATTCACAACTGTGACTTTGGAATTCTCTTCCCTTGTACACTTAATGTCAGTAAAATAAGATCACTAAAAAATATGTGAAGAGTAAGTGCAGAAAAAGAGGATGGATCCTATAAAAATGAGTCTCATGAAAAACTCAAAATATTGTTTGTGGAATATGCTTTCAATGACTAAGAAAAAATATTAGATTAGTTAATAAGTAATGTAATATTTTCATGAAATGGATCTGTAATATTCAAAGGCTTGAAGTATTGAAGTAGACTACTATCTGCAAGTATAGAAAATTTATTTTCCTAAGTACTGAAAACATCTTCCAATGCATATTTTATTGCAATCAGGTTTCTGTTGCCAGTGTATGAAAGGTGATACTTTCTCAGTTAATTTACATTCATTTCCTGTTTACCAAATGAAATAACCAGCTATACCACCTGAAATGCTCTTGCAGGCAGGCAGCAACTCAATTAGCAAGAATAATAAAGTTCCTTGGTCATCATTCAGTGAGCACAGTCCATTAAAAAGACCTTTTGCCAACTAGCTGCCTATTAAAGAGCCATCTTGGCAGTTTTCTGAAAATGGATCATGTCAAAGCAAATGTAAATTTGTTTGCTAATTGCTTACTCTACAAAAAAAAAAAAAAGTAGTAAGACTAAGTCACTTTCAATACTTGAATTTTTATAAAGGAACCTATATTGAGTGACTATAGGAAATATGTAGATAGGAGAATGGACATTATTTACCTCTACCTACAGGTACTTGCAAAAGATAAGTCTTCTCATGTGCATGAATTAACATATAATTTCTCTCTGAAAAGGAAAATAGTTTGCCGTAATTGTGTTGTCTCTCTAATAAATAATGTAGATTGCCCCTAGTCATTCTTTTGCTTCTTGACAGTTGAAGAGACAAGAGGCAACCATGTCGGCTTTGAGTATATGAGGGATTGCATTCTGGCTGGTATTTGCACACAGTAAAGTATGCCAGTCAGAGGGTTTGATTCCACCTTGGAACATAAAAATTCCTCAGGAAACAAATGGCTGGCTGCTTATACAGCAAACGGCTAGTATAGGACTAGCTGGGTTTCACTCTCTGGATGGCAAGTCAGGAATTTACATTCTTTGTCTGAAGTGCACATAGTACCTCAATTGCAGCTTTCATGGGTGGTAGTAAGAATGCAGAGGAACAGTCAGCATCATGTTTCTAACAGAAACTTAATTTTTATATGCCACTGAAATACTTTTTCTTCTGATAGTTCTCCCTTTGCCTGGAAACTTGGTAGGCTGTTATATCTGTGTCGCAATGAGAACAGTGTTCTGATGCATTTAAACTGATATAGGGTTTGGGTTTATGCTCTTATTTGGGGTAGGACAGTTTGATGATTAAAATTTTGCTTTATGTCATAGCAGAATTGTTTTCTACACCACCTTACATCCTTCTTATTTAGAATTCTGTTCTTTTCAGTCTGCTTTTTTGAAGCATGCATTTTTGGAGTATTTAACAGACCTTTATATCTCAGCCAAAGCAGTTTAAGAAATTATGCACAACTTGAAAAGACTCTTCTGTAAGGCTTTAGATACTCATATTTTACAGACAGTCTATGTAAGTTTGTGCATCCTGGTAGATAGCAAAAAAAAAAAACGTACTATTGAATTCTTGTTTCTCTCTCATTTTAAATCTTTTGCTGGTTACTCATGTTCTATGCAAAACCATAGTGAAGTTTTTTCTAGTGCTCTGCAATGACATACAGAAGCTGCTTTAGTGACTGGAAGACACAATGTTACTGAGACAACATGGGTACACTTTTCATATTTGCTAGAGGAAGAATTGTGTTTTCAGAGGTTATACAACAGCTTGCATATAGGCCAGTGGAATAACTCATGTCTGAAGAGACCTTTAGGACTTTGAACCCATAGTAGTATTAACTTGAAGTTCTAAAAGGTTCATTCAGTCACAGAGAAATGCATTCATTACTATATTTATTATTTGGGAGCAAGGCACAGTGTCGTCAACAAGCAAGTTTTCTGTCATGGTGTTAATGGGTAGAAATGGTACTAAGCACACACACCACTCAGGCTGCAGGGGGACAGCCTGCATCAACATGATCTGAAGCATGGGGTGCAGGGGAAACTTTAGTTCCTGGAGTACCTCCTTCTCTCCTTCCTCACTGATCTGTGTGCCTGTAAGAGCTGTTTCTGTCACATATTCTTACTTCTGTCTCCTCACTGCTGTTCTGAAGCATTTTTACCACTTCTTAAGTATGTTATTCTGGAGGCAATACTAACATCACTGAAGGGCTTAGCTTGGCCAGAAGCATGCCTGTCTTGACGCTGTCATTGACTCTATTAAAAGTGCTGGTATCTCCTGATGTCTTCTCACAGAAGCCATCCCTGTATTCTCCTTCCCCTTCCATTTTTCTCAACAGGAAAATATTGGGTTTATTTGGGGGTGGGGGAGGGGTATTTTTATTTTAGAACAGAAGAAAACTTACATTATTTCTTATTTTTAATTCAGAAAAATCAACCACATTTTTCATTTCTTCTAAGAACAACAGAGATAAAGCAGCATTTATTTTACAATTTACACTAATGTTTTAAATATTTCATTCATAAAATGGTAAAAAATATATTTTTTTTTTTTAATGAATCAAATATTTCTCAGCTTTCTTGACTATTGTGCAACAACTGATTCTGGCCAAGCATCAAAAGTTTCTTCAACGGTTCCATTAATTGCATCAAGAATCCAGACAAAGTATGTTTTATTGCCTGTCATGGCTCAGTTAAGAAAGAAGGAAAACTGAAGCTTCCAAGTCTTGTGCAGGATAATTGTCTCTTAAGTACTATCAATTCTTGGCTGTATGGCTGAGTTCTAGGAGTTGGACACAACCTTCTCTTTTTGACACATCCCTCACTCACCTCTTATCTCCAAATGTGTGAAACAAGTTCAGTGTAATGTGGAAAGTAAAACAAGTTATAAGTCAGAAAGTGAATGCCAGCCTTACAAGTACTTTCCATACTGTAATTATTTCTGTAATATAATACTATTATATTACCTCTTTTACTTGATATTAAATGCAATGCTATGCTCTGTTTCATTATTTTTGTGTAACGGCAAAGACAGTGCACCTTGGTATCTAAAATCCTTTGTCATTTATTTAAAGATAGGAAACAGGAGGCAGAAAGAATATTTAGGCCATTAAATCAAATGCCTATTGGCTATGGAGGCCATGACACGTACAATCTCAGCATTTTGGAGACTAGATCATCCACATTAGATTATCATTAAAAAAAAAATATTAATTTTGAGCTTGGATGCTGGTATATATTTCCCTAAGGAAAGGGTCTAGGAACTATTTGATGTGTCAGTTTTGTGGTTACATACTCTACAGTTATGGTGACTCTTCCCTTAAACACAGATTTCAGAAACCTTGATTTTATGATTTACTCTCTTTCTTCTTTTCTTCCCTTAAGCCTCCATTTCCAACTTTGTTATTTGAAGAAGCATAAGGAAAACTGAAAATTTTCATTTCTTCAAAAGTTATTTCATCTTATAACCACTGCTGTTTTACCATCGGACCTTTCGGGTCAATAGCACACCAGATGCCGGTCTTAGACTAGATTTTCCCTCACTTTAGTTTTTTCCTTCAGTCACAGTTGCTAGAAGATGAATCTGGTTTTTGTTTTTCCTTTTTCAACCAATATCCTCAATGCAGTCAACCAATATCTTGAATTTTTAAACCAGTGCCAACATGGAAGAAGAGAGATTAATGAGATTTTAAGATTTCAAAGTATGATTGACACATGGAGAATAGCTTCAAAATAGCAGGTAAAGAATTTGAATTCTGCATGGAAATTTCCAGTCATTCTGATATCACTGCAAAGTCTTCAAAAGAATGTAGAAAGCTCTTATGTTATTCCTATATATTCCACCTAATGACAACAATGGGAATATTTTTCCTTCCTCTGTTGCTGACAGATGTGCTGTGACCAATCAGTTTTTGGTACAGTTGGCCATATGCAGTTAGCAAAATCAACAGTTCTACTTTCCTGGCTTGCTTTGTTAGAGAACAAAAAGTATATTCCCAAAGAATCTTATAATTTTTAAATACTGTGACTGGAATTTTTAGCTCTTCTTTAATGTTTAACAAGTAGCGAACACTAGGTATTTTGTGAAGCCTAATTCAGTGCATAAGCCAGTTGTGACCAATTTTTGACAAATTTCTGACATTGTCAGGACACGTGATGCATTTTTGCTTTCATCTTCTGTGCCACCAGTTCATAGTAACAGGTCGATTTTATAAAGTTGCACTGAGGCTTTTGGTTGACTGCTTAAATGAGCTACTCTGCTATTTAAATGAATCTTCATCAGCTTTTTAAGGATTTTCAGACATTTTCCACAAGGAAAATGCCTCCTAGCACTTCGGATGCTCTTGATGTTCTGTATGTTTTCCTTTGTGCCTCTCCTCAAAATTTTTGCTTTATCCACTTAGTGTAATTTTTTTTTAGGACATTCAGAAATGCCAGAATGCCACATAAACATAATGTCTTCAGTATCCTTCAATCCCTTTCCTTTTTTCAAATATTTTTTTCTCCTTGTTTTTGATGTTATTCCCTTCAGAAATTGCTTTCAATTGGCTTAGCTGTTCTCTTTTCTCTAAAAGTCTTGCCTCAAGCCTTCTTGTCATATCATTCACTGCAGACATATAAATAGAGATGGGCAATGCCATGATACAGACTTCAATCACTTATAAATAATAGAGGAAATATTAATTGCTATAAGTCTGTGATTTCATGAGTCCATGTATGTACTACAGCTTAATTAACTTCTGCTACCACTCCTTCCGGTTTAACAAAATGCACCATACATCAGAGAGTCACACAGAATCACAGAACAGCTGAAGCTTGAAGGTGTCTCTGGAGATCATCTAGTCTAAACCTTCAGTTCAAAGCAGGGTCAGTCACAGCTCAGAGAGTTATCCAGTTTGATTTAGAATATCTCAAAGGATGGACACTCAACAATGCCTTGGGGCAACCTTTTCCTTGGTCTTTGGCACCTCTCCCCTTCACAATTAAAAAGATTTTCCTAATTTTAAACATAATTCAATATGCTTTGATTTGTGCCCATTGCCCCCTATCCTGCTTATTAGAAATTATTGTAAAGATTATTGTAAAGAGTTGTCTTCTTTACTCCCTTCCATCAGGTATTTATACACATCGAGAAGATCCCACTGAGCCTTCTTTTCTCCAGCTCTCTCAATCTCTTTTTATATGAAAGATGCTCCAAAGTTTTGATTACCTTCAGGCTCTTTAGAGGCCCCAGATTCCAAAGACAAACTGTAAAAATGATTCAATGGTAACTGAATTAACAGCAAAGACTGAGGCAAAGAATGAGTATCTCGGCTTTCTCCATGTTGTGTGTTAAAGGTTTCCTGTCTTATTCAGCAGCAGGACCACATTTTCCCCAGTCTTCGCTTTGCTGCCAATAAACCTTTCAGCAAGGTGTCTGAAGAGAGTCTGCTCTCCTAAACTCAAGGGTTTTGAATTGCTTATTGCATTCTTCCTCTTCTCAGGATCCTGAACTCTACTATCTCATGTTCACTGTAGCCAAGTTTGCGCCTTACCTTCAGTCTGACAAGTTCTTTCTTGTTTGTGAATTTCAGGTCTAGCAGAGTACTTGTTCCCATTGTCCCACTAATTCCTGTGTTGAAAAGTTATCATCAATGAACCTCAGAAAACTCCTGGATCATGCATGCTCTGCTGTGCTGTCCCTCCAGCAGATTAGGAGAGGTTAAAGTCTGGAAGAACAGGGTCTGTTAATGTGAGTTTTCTTTCCATTTTCTGAAGAAGGTCTCTTTATTTTTCTTTCCTGATCAGGTGTTCTGACATCCACCACAATGTTGCCAATGTTGGTTTGTTGTTTAATCCTAATGCATAAA
>JBCJKH010023386.1:24465-35527 GCA_039877255.1 Loriculus beryllinus | reverse complement strand
ACCCGTGTTGACTGTGCCTGATGATTGCACTGAGTTTCATGCCAATGCTTCCCATCCTGCTCGCTGCCCACTCACACACACACACACACACACACAAAGACCTGTTTTTAACATAAAGGTTGCCAGAACAAAAGAAATTACCATGACCAGGGACTTCCAGAAGATGTAGACTTGCAATAGGAAGAGGAGGACTCACACAAATATGCCACAGAGCCCATGAGGATTTTCTCTGCCCTTTCAAGACTCGTTCCCCCAGGGGCCAGCCAATTTCTGTAGTGTGCTTTTACTGTAGGCCAATAACTATTACCAAAAACCTCTCCTTGATCTGATAAATGAGGTCCTAGCAGTGTCTCCTTGATGTCAAAAATAAGATGTTTGGTCCAACTGCACACACACCTGGCATTTGGGACCGGGAAGTTGTTGGCTCTAGATCCATCCAGCTCTGTGTTTGCCAGGCCTGCCCTGGAGCCCTGGCACTGGGATCTTCTTGGACTAGGTAGGGGCCAGCCAGAAGCACTGGAAGGGGCATAACTTCAGCCACCATGCTCACAGCCCTCCTTTCCAGTCCCCCACCATGAAACCTAATGGCCACATCACCATTAAAATCCTGGCTCAGGATCAAATTGACTTACTGTTCATCAGCTGTAGCAATCACATCCATTTCATCATGGGGTGCCAGCTCAAAGTGGAGAGCAGCAGCAGCAGGGAAACCACCCAGTGGAGATAAGCCTGGAGCTGCTACATGGGGCTGGTCACAAGCTTTCAGGTAGAAAAATCACCATTTCATTTAAAAGCAAATTTCCTGCCTGTGTGAATCTTAATGAAATTCCCTTCCAGGAAAGCATTTAGATAAGATTGAAATGCTGTCGCTGAAGGGTAAGAACAGCAAGTCTCACAAATTCATTTTGAAACACTATTTCTTTTCAAAACATTTATATTAAATGTCAATACACACACAAAGCTTCTGATTTTATCTAAACAACATTTGACTTAACATGAAACAAGCATCTTGAGAGGGGAATGCCAAAAAACGTTGGTGTTCATTGCAACTCAGGTTTCCCACCTCTGACCCTTCCCTGGAGGTGGAAATGCTGTTCTGGCCACCCAGTGCAACCATCCCAGCCTAACGCTATGCATCCCTGTCCTTCACTGGATGCAGACACAACTGGTCAGCTCTGAAATGCAGGTCACACATTACACCAGGAGATCATGCTTGGTTTGAAGCTGTAGCCTCAGAGTGAAGGATTCAAGTTGTCTATCCTGGTGCAGGCACAAACCAAATGTTGACAACCCTCATAGCAATAGTCTCCCTGTGGCCACAGATGCATGCACTGCTAATGAAGACATCTGAGGCAGCTATTCAGAAAGGTGGCAACAACCCAAGGTCAATATGCAGAAGCAGAAAGCGCTAGCACCTGCTCCTCCATCCCCAAAATTCAGACTTCTTCTTGAGACCCACTGCTGCTCCTCACAGACTTCTGCTTTTCACTTTGCAGGGACTTTGTAGTTGAAAGACCCAGAGACAAGTCACCAACTTAGGTGGACGGAAGGCAAAGTGAAGCTCTTCAGTCTATAAAAAGATTCAGCTCAGGAGTCTGCTGTCCAAAATACAGTGTTGTAATACTTCTGGCAACCCCTCTCTTAGTGATATCACTTCCTTGTGTTTCAGTATCTTCTATCTGTGGGAAATACTGAAATGAAGTTATTAAGACCTGCAGGAAGCAGTTACATCAGCATTTCAGAACAACTTTTCCTTCACCAAGGTGGTAACAGTCACTTTGTGATGAAGATAAAGCTCCTTATTTTCACAATGCCTATCTTCCTGTACATAAAGTCCTTGTAACACTAAGCTCATCTCATTTGAAGGCACTTGATGGATGGCAGTGGGATTATACACCGAACCTGCAGTACTTTGAAGGAGATGGCTTCCTTCCTACAGCTGATGAACTGGACTTAGGGAACTACTTGTAGCAAGTGTGACCAATGAGCCTGCTTTGGCTCTCAACCAGAGATTCTCAGGCTGGTGGAGAGGGATGATGAACAGCATCCAGCACAGCAAAAGCTATGTTGGGGCACCACTGTTGTACGAAAAGAAGTGTGAATGCCTGGCCAGCTGCTTTGGCATTCACTTAATTTATGTGATATGTAATCCAAATGGCCAAACCTTTTCGGGAAGCACCAAGCAGGCAATAAATGGTCACTCGTTGCTGCCTTGTACCAGTCAGAGAGAACACAAATTCCATAAAAAAGGAGTTTTTTCCTTTGTTCATTCAAATGACATTGTCAAAGCCAGAGGGTGAGGGGAATCTTCACACTGACACGACAGAGGACAAACCACAAGCCTCTGGATGATGTGCTTCTACAAGGGCCAGAGGAACAGCATGTGGTAATGAGAAACTATAGATGGAAGAGTCTGTGAGTAACCAGGTAACACAAGCAGAGCTATCAAATACATGTGCTTTCTGCCACCAGCTCCCAAGTTTTCTCTAAGTAAAAGCCAAGCCTTATGTTAAAATATATTCTTGTATTACAGTTCCTTCCCCCTCACAAAATTGCAAGTAAAGAGACCGCTTAGTCACACAAGATCATCAGTAAAGAAAATACAAATTTACTTTTATTATAACCATAAAGAGGCGTTACTTTAACAATTAGCTGTACATTCAGCACTCAGGTATACATCTGTGCCAAAAAAAGTCAATTCTCTTACTGCTAAAAAAAGAACACTTCTCCTCAGCGATGCACTGCCTGTGATTACAGGATGTTTATTGTCTCTGTATTACAGTTATCTTGACAGACAAGCCTCAGGATACAGAATATAGCTTTACTCTTGGACCAAAATAGGAGGCAACATTTTTATTTTAAAAAAATTAAAAACAGCAAGTTTCTAGTCAGAAATTATAAAGCATCTTAAATTAATCTTTTGAAAGTATTTACACTATTTGTAAACGTAAATATCTGAAACTGTACATGTTTAAACAAATGTTCATTTAGCAAACAGGCTGTATAAACTGATTGCTCTTCTAATCTTTCAACCAGCTGTCCTAGAGCTGTCTGGGTATTCTAAAAGAGAAACCCCAAGCACAAGAGTGACTACTGCAATGAGATACCCTTCATGTCCTACCTGTACAATGTGTGTATTAAGTCAGTCATAACTCTGTACAGTGACCATGCAGTCCTTCTGTAAAACTTCATAAAAAACAAATATACATATATTACAATGCACTGGACATTATTTTACAGCCTGTATTTCTACAAGTAAAAAAGAAAGGACAAGTTATCTTTGCTGTTAGTTCCTTTAGTTAATTTTTAAGGAGTCATGTAAGGTTCTATCAGTACCATTTATGTACCTCACAGCACCATTGCTGCCACACATCTCATGGTAGGTTTAAATCCTACATTAGTGTCCAGACATGTGATTTATAACAGGAACATCATTAAATCAAAACACCACCGATGTGCATGGAAATTTCGACATATTTAAAACTACAGAGCAGGTTTTATAAATAAGTTAAAAGTCTGCCATTTAAGTCACCACATTGTTTGTCTGCAGTGCAGCACAATGAAGACTTACACACCAAGACACCCAAAAGCTGCTGAAAGTGTTTCATTCCATTAATGGCCAAGTGTTCAATAACGACCAACTGAGGCACACTGAAAAGCGTGCATTGTTCACCAGTTACCAAGTCCTTACCCTCTGCTCACAATGCTGACTTGACAGGCTTGCACATTCAATTTCTGTCATCCCCAAACCCTCTTATTAACACTTCCTCCAGCACACAAAGACCGTAGAAGTTCCAGTCCCAGTTCCCACTTCGAACTATGTGACACCACCACTTGATCTTGGGTAAGGAAAAAGCCCACAACTCTAACCTAAGTACCTGAGAACCTCCATGTTAAGCTTTGCTGTAAAGCATCTGAAAACATGCAGCTCCCTCAGAACTAACAGAAGTTATATCGCACAGCTTTTCATGCAAATCCCAAGGATCTAAGATTCCTTCCATGATGAAGGTTAAAGCATGAAATTTTAGGTCAGTATAAGAAAAACAGCACATCCAGTGTTTCAAGAAATGCTTCACATGTGGAAAATAAGTTTTCCCAATTAAGAACCTGTGAATTATGTTCAAACATGTGGTGGATTACCAGGATTTTCATGGGAGTTAAAGAAAATCAGAGCATGCTTGCTTAAGTCCAATTGTCATACCAATGTGCTTATATTCAAGCCTTGCAAATACCTATTACTGCTCCCATTTGATTCTCTGCACTTTATTTCCAGTGTCTTTGAAAGTGCAACTTTTCACTGCATACGTCAGATTATTAAAGGAAAAAAGGGAAAGGCTTTTACATAAAAAAAAAAAAAAAAGAGATTTCAACTTTGAAAACATCTGGATAAGGCAGTAACTAAGCTTTCATAAGAGTGATCAGCAAAGGGGGTTTGGTTTTGTTTTCTCTCCCCAACGTCTCAAGCCAAGGAACAGGAAAACCTTTAACAAATCAATAAAACTGTTTTGTTTTGTTGGTTTTTCCCTAAAACAGGGTTAAGCAGGCTGGATAGTGCTGCTGAAGACTGAACTGCACAGTGGCCTCCTTCGTTTACTTCAAGCAAATGTCTTTGCACTCCCTTCATGGGCTGGCATTCAGCTGAAGCTTTTTTCAAGCAGCCTCACTATTGGGTTACTTGGACATCGATAAGAGTAAGTTCACCTGAAAGACAAAAAGAAAGCCTGTATTAGACACAGCAGCCAAGTTTCAGAACTGATGTCTTATGTTTTAACCTTTAAACAGGATTCCTAGGAAGCACACAGAGACTTGGACGTATCAGGAGAAAACAGCTACAAAACAACTGGCCAAAATTGCCAGTCAAATGCCTGCTCAAAGACTGTTTAAAACACAACTGTTGACCACGCTAACTAGTTATTTCAGCAGTCACAACCTAATGTGTCAAAGTCTAAGATGACTTTATGCCTTCTCAACTGATTCCAAAAAATATGCACACCAGCAACATAGTCTAATCCATAAACCACATTTTCTGTTTAAATATTGGCATCTTGGGATAATCACGATTCTATTCACATTCCCTGGACCACTAAGGTCAAAACAAGATTTTTTAAAACCTACCTGGCTTCTGTCAGAGCATCCTGATACAGAGATTTCTTAACCCCAATCATCTCCGAGACTAAAGAGCTTATCATGTAGGGTTACATTTCCATAAACATCTGCACATTTTCCCAATGCAATTTACTTCAAAGAAACCCTTGTAATTCTTCCTCACGCTTCCCAAATGTAAAAGTTGCTGCTTTTTGTATTTGTCAAAAGCCAGGCTGCCTCCACACCCACAGGCTCTTTTAAAGCCTATTCACTGGCTTTCCTATCTCTCCGAAAAGACAATGCCCAGAAACCGCAAGACTCGTTGTACAACTCAATCCCCAGCAACATCAATCACCACCTTCAGTTTAAAACCTCGATTGGATATTCATTAAAATAACCCAAACAAAACCTCCTTTTAGTTGAAAGCCTAGAGTTAAGATAAAATCCTGCGTTTAATCATCCAGGATTAAGGAGAACAATAAATAAAAGATTCTGAACATGGAAAATACTAAAATGATAAAATGAATGCTTAAAAAAGTCAGAGCCAGTCACATGAAAGAGCAACTGATAAAACAGGGAGTTTCAATATATACCTGTTCCATTGAAGGGCAAGCTATGATCTGGAGATCTTCATTACTAAATTCTTCCTTTAACAAAGCATGGAGTTTCTGGAACATTTGCTGAATGTTATTCTTTTCAAGGAAAGAAGAAAAAACTCAATATTAAAACCCACAACACTCATCTCAAAGATGAACCAGAATAAGCACAGTGTACACGGAACAGCTACTGAAGTGGATCAAGGTAGGGTGAAGTGGTCTAGCCTTAAGAGCTTTTCTTCTAAAGCAAGCTCCCAAACAGCCACAATGAATACATGTTGGCTGCAAGTTAAAACTTCAGCTACGACATGCTAAGCTGGAAAACCTGAGTCCTACGACTTAACCTGGCAACTTAAAATTCAAGATTTGTTCTTTCAATGGGTTTACAGTAATGAATCTGCATCATTCTCCCTGCCTTCAGTGCTTCCACCCATGCATAACTGACCAAGCTATACTGGTTTTGGCTGGGACAGAGTTAATTTTCTTTATAGTAGCTCTTACGGTATCACATGGAAGATGCACAGAATGGAAAGAACCAGTCAGTCGCCTCTAACGTGAGTTATGCAGGCTGAGTACAATGGAGAGGAGGACAAACTTTGTTTTACTTGTTTTTTTTTTTAAGCTAAACATATAATCATAAAACCTGTTTTTTCTCATGTGTCTTTTCAACAGGCTTCTCAGATCAGGGACACCACAGCGATTCTAATAGTTGTTCACTACTACAAGTGCATGCTATTTGTTACTGGCTGGACTGGTAGCCTAGAATAATTCTACAGATATCTGTTTGTATGTGTGCCTGCATATATATACTTATATGCATGCATACATTTATATAGATATGGTATATATATAGATATATAACCACACATACACAGAAAGACAAGGTTAATGATCCCACAAAATGTGTTTAAAGTCTTTAACTAAATGAGGGCCCATCACCTACAGGAAATCATGCTGAGGTACATCTAGCAATACTCACTTTAACTGGCTTAAACAGAATTAATTCTGTATCTTTATTGGACAAGTATAATGACATGCTTCGTAATGTTGATGGCAGCTTTGTTTTTATTGTCTTGTAAGTGGAAGAGACCACATCGTTGATCTTTGCTGAAAGCAAAAGAAAATATGCTTAACAGGCTAAATGGCATTCTGCAAGTTGAAAGCTACACTCCAGAGTACCACCTCCACTTCAATGGGGCTGATCATAACCACAGATCTGAGTGAACGGGAAAGATGGGGCGACTGGGCTGTGCAGCACTGAGTCATCATACAACCACAACATGCCAAACAGGGCTTTTGTTTTGGGATGTACTGAACACATCAGCCTCTCTTTCCCTGAAGAAAATGCATCCAACCTATTTTTTCAAGCTACCACATCCTCCTGAGGTTCCCCAAGCCACAGCCTTCCAACACCAACAAAGTTCTGAGTAGGCTTCCCCCTAGAAAACTTGCCTGAGAGATAAACAGTGCTAGCAAAGAGAACAGCACAAAGAGAACAACAAATTCTCCTTACTGACCACAAGCCACATCTGTAAGAAGGAAGGCTGCACAGCCATCTGGATTTTGAATTAACCAGACAGGAATCTTCTCTCAGACAAGACCTTCTTTCTTTATTGCTAGGTATTTTAATGATTTTACAAGATCTTTGTTTAAGGGGCAGGGGAAAAGATACATTTTGTAGCTTTAAAGTATCAAAGTTAGTACATTATGGTGGGCTTTTTCCTCAGTTTCTACTGTATCTAATCTTCTGACTACTCCTGCTTCCCAGGCAAACGACTTCAAGAAACAGCAGAAACTGCTTAGATACGCCTCTACACACAAATTATCTCCAAATAAACATTAAAAATACTCCTGCAAAAGCAGGAGATGTTAAGTAGAAGCTCAAGCTAGTCCTTGAGAGTGTATGACCCATGAAGCAGCACTGAATTATGAATAAACATGGCAGGCTTTGCATTTTAAGAACATGAGGCAACAGAAGGTTCCAATGTATGAATTGGAATAAGCAGATTTCTCAGCATCACCCAGAAGCACAACTTTGTAATGTGAAGAGCAAAACAACCCAGTAACATCTGAACTACTCCAAGTGTTCCTACAAAGCAATCACATCTGAATTCTTAAGAAACGGAAACAAAGCTGGATTCTATTTTTTCAGTGACAGGAAAACTGAAAAGGAAGTAGGTACCAAATGTACAGACAATAAAAGTTTCAATGCAGACTCTTTTTTCTTTTTCCTACAAAAGCAAAAGCTTTATCATAATGTAATCAAATAATTCCTTAAGCACATTCCATATGCAGCTGCGGAAATGTTGTTTCCATGGAAGAACAATCACAGCTTGAGAAATAGTCAAGTCATTCCTCTAGTGCACCAATTAAATACACATTCTGAAGTTTGTCAGGTTTTGATTTAGAGATATCTTAAGACATTTAAAGCAGCACACAGGTAAAAATGGAAGCCAGGATTTTCAAGAAAAAAGACAGACAGTTCTCAGGTACTTAGAATTTTTCCAAATCAATCACAGTCTTACAGTCCAAATTAATCTGGCCAGCTTTTCAGATTCCTGTGGTTTAGAAACAGGGCACACAGACTCGTGACATTCTGAAATACTCATGCCCCATACAATGCAGCTTATATTGCTCTACCAGAAATGATAAATGGAAAAGGGTCTTTTTCTCCATTTGATGAGAAGTTTTCAGGAGAAGTTTCAAAGAAGTAAATGAGAACAAAGAAAATACCTGGTTGCGCCCAAGGTTGCTGTGAAAGGCTGTACCTGGGACCTCCTTGAGTAGCTGTTGTTTTTAAAGCAGCTACCTAAAACAGGTACAATCAACAGAATTAGTTTCTTACAGTTGAATCCACAACAAAGTGACCAAGTAACAATTGCACAAGTCTCTACTGCAGCATTCCCTGTTCTCTCTCTTCTATGCCCTGACTTAGCAATACACAGGTGAAGCAGCTTGACAGAAATGCAATCCAAAATCACAATCACGATCACTTCTTGAAAGTGAAATTCAAAAAAGGACTAAATTTAGTAAGATGCTTAGGCACCTAACGATACAAAACCTCAAATGAGATTTATACTTAAGCAGGTCAGTCAAATATGCCTCATATTCCCAATGAGTCATTGAATCACTTGAACAATCTATCAATCTCACCAGTTATCCGTCTATATTTTAGACATGCCATTGACCCTGCACCCCAGCATGACAAGCATCAGTAAATTTACTGCTGTAATCTTCTGAATTCTCAAAAAACAGCAGCTGGGATATTTGTGATGTCTGTGCAAAGCTGTAGCCCCCAGTTTCTGTCATGCCACTTATTTTCAGTATATATGGATCCACATCACACTTTCCATTTTCCAGAATAGATCCTGCTGTGTGGTTTTCTCAAGATACCTAGAAATCCTGGGCTTCAGAGCAGGTTCTAGAAAGAAGTGTATTGTAATAAGGCATCTTTTTGTTCCTATCCCCTAGGGTGCCTAGTCTTTCTGACCAACTTTTATCAGAAACTTCTGTTGCAAAGAGGACTTGGGGAGGAAAGTCCTGCTCAGCAAGCACCACACTGGTGTAAAATATGCTGAGAACAGAACATTTAAACATACTTACTCTTAAGGCCTCCCTCAAAATCCCACATGACCCAAGATTTTTGTTTTTCGAAGGCTTACAAATTCAGTCAAGGTAGGAGTTTTTCCGCAAACAGAAAAGCTCCTGCCAAGTGTTTCAACTCAATGAAACATTAAAGCTTCTTTACCAAAGAGCATAAGGGATGCTTTCAAAAATAAACCATGTCATGTTCCTTTAATCCATTAATCTCAAAGGTGCCCAGAAAATTACTGTCGGAACTTAAAAGGAAACACAACCTTATAATAGGAAATGCCAGTACCTACAGCTCATCAAAACTAGCAGCTTCTCCTACACCCAATTTATTACTAATTCCCTTGTCCTGCCAGTATTTCAGTTAGGTTAATGAACACACAACATGTTTGTACCTTTGTCATGAACTCCTCCAGCTGTTCTATAAACTGCTTGGTTTGCTGCTGAATAAACTGCTCACAGGCTGACTTCAGATGACGATCTACATCCTTCTTAGAGTCAATATAGTGTTCTCTGATTTCTGGGGTACCCTTGAACAGAAGATAACAATTCTCTCCTTTTTATTTGCCAAAGATCACCACCCATTTAAATGACCCGATTTTTCTTAATGCAGTAGGACTCCATATTACCTCCAGTAAGAACTGTATCAAGGCGTTGTTGCTGTTTAGCCTAAAAAATCTTGAAACTGCCTTAGGGTTCAGGATTTTAAACGCTGCATCTGTGAATCAGAAAGTCACTCACACTGTAAGTCAATGGGACACTGTTCCAGGAATTAAAAGCTTTTATCACTCATTCATACATAAAAAATGGCCTAGCATGATTAGGACTATCACACTGATGACTACACTATAGCTAGGTGTGGATGCACAAGTGCACACACACAGAAGCACACAAAGCTTGATCCACTAGTTTTTCATTGCCCCTATGGCAAACCTCAATCTAACAGCTGCAGAGTCAAACCAGATACATACATTACATGAAGCTACCAAATGACTGATACTAGCTATAGTGTTACCAGCATGCAAACTGTGGGAGCTCTACTCCCTTTGTAACTATAGATACAAGTGAAAGACTTTTACATAAGCTGTGTAGTTAAGCATTTACGAACAATAAGCAGAATTTCACCCAGGTTGCCTGGGACAACAAAGTATGGTTGCATGAAGTAACTTAGAACTGGCACTCTTTTCCTTTGTGCCTAATTACTTTAGTTAGGACTAAACAAGAAACCATCAAGGTTGATATACACTCATGTTTTGTGGTTTCCACAGAAGTCCCAAGAAGGAAAAGTAACAATGTCTGCAACTGGCACAAGATACTGACATTATTCCTATAGTGTTAACAGGATGTTGTCAACCTGAAATCTAATCAAATTGGAAACAATTAAAATTATCAATACAGTTTCAGTATGTCTTACTGCTTAATGACATTCATTTATCATCCTAAACATTCATCTGCCCCTTTTTTTTTATTCATTTCAAAAGCAATTTTGCACTTCTTGCTATATAAAACAATGTGAGGGAAACAAGATGAGTTAAAGAAATGCTGCCGAAGGTATCAAACAAAGAAGGAATACCAGACATGTAGGAATGTAGTTTGCACTGAACTAAGAATCTGCACTCCTATGCAGTTAAAGGAAATTGCAGAGAAAGATTCATTTTGTTCTCAATTATTTCCCAGAAACTTCACTGATTCCACAAACAGCTTAAGTTCTAAGTAGAATCATACGAGCTAGTCAGAGTAAAAGTCATTTCTCCCCACTGTACACTTCACTTACATGAACCTTAGCATTA
>JBCJKH010023386.1:0-23151 GCA_039877255.1 Loriculus beryllinus | reverse complement strand
CATTAAGGGAGGACAATCCCATCCCATTCTGTAGCCAGCAACTGTTTAGTACCTCTAGTTTTCTTAAGGTCCAGGGAAATTTCCTTAATGGTGAAATCAGTGTGGAAAGGAGCAATTTGTTCACGAAGAATCAATAGATGTTTTATTAAGAAAAGCTGTCCGTCAACCTGGGTCTACAGCACAAGAGAAAGAACATGCATTACAAGAACAATTAAGTGAAGAACATAATTTCAAAGCCTTCACTTTTATCAGTTACTTCCTATAACAAAATTAATACTAATAATCTTACTAAGAAGCTTTTTCCATTAGCCTGTAGTGCTATTACTACACTCTGGGATCAACAAATCCCACTTGTGTCTGTTCCCAACACACTGCTCTACAGAAGCAGACTTTATTTACATTTCTTGGAAGAATTAGATTACAGAGATTACATATTACTAAACGTCCACATTAAATACAGGTATCCATTATTTGAAAGCTACAAACTTATTCTTCACATAAGCCAGGAATTATTTCAAGTAATTCATATAATTTATAGTCAAAACCAATGAGGTTCTAAATTTTTTTTAATCATTATGATGACTTAAAGAAAAAAAAAAGCCAAAGAGTTTCTATAATGACCTTGATTAACTGTGCTCTTGTGCAAAGGTCTTACAAGGCATTTTTCTCATGCCATTAAACACAAAGCTTGGTTAATTTCTAAACAGTACAGCAAGATATAAAGAATAAAACAAGGCCAAGTTCACACCACTGAGACAATGAGTTTTGACTGCTTGTTATTTCAGCTATGTGTTTTATACTGCATGCTGCTTTTAACCTTTGAAGTTCATGGCTCGTTGAGGTAAATGAGGAGGATTCAAGAATTCAAACGTGCTTTCGCAAGCTGGAAGAGAACTTCTTTTGACATAATGGTATATAAGACAGTAAAGAAGAAACTAGATTTAAATCTGAAGTTTGAACAACTAGAACTGTTTACTAAATGTAAGTGCTGGAAGGGTTTCGTAAGTTTGTGAGTTTTTTAGTCTTAAATGCATAATTTCACCAGACAATGCTAAATGAACATGCAGCAAGAACCAAGTGGTACAGATCTTAGCTCTGATACAACCTATCTAGGGTTCACTGTAGGATGACTTTCATTCTCTGCAATACTTTAGGTCAATGCTGAGCTGACTGAAATAGATAATTACTGTAGAACTCTGAATCAATTACATATGAAATAATTTCTTGCTCAAGCTAGAAGCAAACATGGTTTGAATTTCTTTTTAAAGATAATATGTTTAACACTTTTTAAAGGACACTCAAACACTTCAAATCAGTTCTTCATTTCTAAAAGCAACTAAAATCTTTTTCATCGTTAAATATTTACGCTAATACAAATCCAACAAGTTTGGATTATACTACAACTTCCTTTTTTCGCATTAAATTCACTTCCTGGCTATTATGAATTTAGGAATGAGCAAATTATTACAGTATTTTTATTAAAGGAAATGCGACAAAAGGAAAAAAGGTTTAGTCCAGCTATTAAGGCAACACTTAAAGTTACAATGACTTGATGAAACTGCACTGAATTCTGAGCAACAGACTGGACTAAATGTTTTAATAACAGACACTTCTGAGCAGACAACACTTAACAAATCTTCCCAGTGAATTTAATAGTTCAAAAGACTTTTGAAAATTCAAACAATGGAGGCAGAGAGAAAGAGAAAAGAGAAACAGGCAATGAAAGCATACAAGGAGCAGAGACTTCTAGCAGAAATTTTTCTTTAGGTATCACTTGATTGATCACATGAGTTAGAGCAGCCTGTAAACATAATTGCTACGATTTGTATTCAACCTTTTCAAGCAGGTTAGCATGTGAATCATTATCTTTGCTTTACAATACATTAACCACAACTAAAAGCTGGCAAATCCATCAGGTCTCTGGGGGCAGAGCAATATGGTTTCACTGAATTCTGAACAACTGCTTCATGGCTTTATATACACAGAGGGGGAAGAAAAAGAAATCATACCCAAAGCACAGATTCTAACCTTGTTCTTGCTGATAGAATCAGCAGCTCCCAGCAGCGAGTGAATGCAGGCAGATAAGGCCTCTTGCGATAATCCCTGAAACACTGCCCTCTGCAGGGAAAAGGAAATGAGGCAAAAAAAAAAGATATTAGCAAAGCTTAAACAGAATTTAAGAGCTGTAGTTTATGAAGGATGTGCTTACCAGCACATAAAAGTCTACATTAGTTAGCTACAAACACGTTGTCTAATTGCAATAAGACCAGGATGGAGTATTCATATATAAAAGGTTGCTACAGCATTTAGCTAGCCTGGGTAAAGGTATGGGCTCAAGCATGCCCTGTTCACTCTCTGTCTCTGAATTTGCACCTGAATAGTGCCATGGTCAGTGATAACTCATGCACTCGCAGTTAACAGCATGAATGATGCTTCCTGGGTAACCTGACTAGACACTTCATGTGTCAGGGTAACTATCTGTGTGTGCAATTTACACATGCAATAGACGTGAGATCATTCCACTGAGCTTAACCTCAAGCAAACTCAAATTACTTTACGCTTGCACCAGGCTAGTAAACAAGCATGACAGCTGCCATGGTCCAAGTGACATGGAGTAACCCATTAAGCTGCAACTAGATCACATAGCTGAGCTAGCTGTAGGAACACAGCTCACCGCATCCACCACTCCAGTGTAGTACGTAACAGCCCTGACTGCCCTGAGTCTTGCCAGTGCCACTTCATTCATGTCTTCTCCTATCTACAACGTGCAGGCCAGGCACAATAGCTCTATTAGAATATCTCAGCAAAAAACTAAATAGGTACACTATACAAATGAGCCTTGCAAACAATGCAAAAATGACCTCATTTCCAAAGGTCTAGTTGAAAAAAAGGACTCATTTATCTTTAATGAGATTGATATGTTAAACAACAAAGTATTAATATTTCCCAGCTTTTTAAGCAAACAGCATCTTGGTAGCAGTTTTACATAACACATATCAAAGATATTTTGAAATGCATTAGATGTATCTAATAAAGACAGAGCATACACAAAAGTAAAAACACTGGCATTATGTATCTCAGGGACTTATTAGACTTTTCTGCTTTTAGGTGACAAACATAAATCAAATTCTACAGGGCAAATCTCAAAATATTTCTGAAGTAAACACTGCTTTTGTTTCCGTTATAGAAGATTCCTACTGGCTTAAACTTTGGAAATGTCTCCCACATTTTGGAACGTGGAAAGATGTGCCACAAAAATTTTTGAGAAGAATTCCAAAATGTGTGAGTGGTAGAGCCACCATTTTTTAGACCAGAAACATTTTTTTCTCTGGTGTCCTGAAAAGCACATAGCAAGAAATATATTCACCCAGTAATTTCAGCAATAAAATCATTCTCTATAATTGACCCAGAACTTCCTATTTTTTCTTGTCCTATTCACTTCACAACTTTGGTGTGATAAGTATCTTGCGCATCAGACAATGAAGTATTTCTGTAACAGCAAAAGCAATAGATGTAAAACCAGTGCCTTTTTTCTAATTCTACAAATATAAAATTGTGTTGGTGACCTAAATTGGTCAGTTCATTTGTTTTATATAAAGATGGCAGCAAAAAGACTCAAGAGATAACAGAGGCCAGTAACTGTCCATTCCAAATTTACATTAAAATATTTAGACATTGTAGTGCACACTTCGCTTAACAAAAAAAAAGATAAAGAAATTTTTGCATACATCTATACATCTGTACAGTTTGGAGAGACACACTAGAGTCCTTCTGACAGTAGGATACCACATTCCATGCAGATCTGCTGGTGAAATTGTGGTCTGGTGTCTGGGATTTAGGGTTTCTGCTGAACCTGTTTAAAAGTAAAATACACATATGAAAAACTTGACCATCTCTACTAACTGAAGACAACTGCAATATCATAGAATCATAAAATGTGGTGGGTTGGAAACGACCTTAAAGATCATACAGTTCCAACCCCCCTGCCACAGGCAGGAACATCTTTTACTAGGCCAGTTTGCTCAAAGCTCCATCCAACATAGCCTCGAACACTGCTAGGGATGGGGCAGCCACAGCTTCTCTTGGCCAGTGTCTCACCACCCTCACAGCGAAGAATTTTTTCCTATGTCTAACCTAAATCTCCCCTCTTTCAGTTTAAAGCCATGATCCTTTGCCCTGTCACTGCATGCCCTTGTAAAAACTTCCTCTCCAGATTTCTTGTATGCTCCCTTTAGGCACTGGAAGCTGCGCTGAGGTCTCTCCTGAGCCTCCTCCAGGCTGAACATGCCCAACTCTCTCCACCTGACTTCACAGGAAAGGCTTTGTATCAACTGCACTTTACTCTGACTCCACAGTAATATGGCATACTTTATTGCATGCAAAGAGGTTAGGTTTGGCTTGGGTTCCTCTTCCTTCTGAGCAGTCAGTACTAGATTTCTCATGTGTGTAAAGCACATGGCTGTGAAAGACATGAATTTGCTTTCAGGCATGGCCCAGCTTGACCTTTTTTACTGAGTTAGTTTTACAGGCCTGTCTCCAAGGGCACACCCTTCCCAGCTTAGCTCAACAGCTGAAATGATGAAAAAAAATTACTGGAGGAAAAAAAAACCATAGGAGATAAAAAAATGGGTAGTGATCATGCAACTACAGGAGCTGCTCAGGAAAATAAAGGATAAAAAAAAAAACCCAAACATTCAATCAATATTCTAGTCCCTACTACCTCATGATACAAAAAAATATGTAGATAGGCTGAAGAGGGTCCAGAGGAAAGCCACAAAGGCGATCAAAGGAGTGGGGAGCCTGTTGGATGAGGAAAGGCTGAGAGAACTGGCTTTGTTCAGCCTAGAGAAAAAGAGGCTCAGTAGAGACCTTATCGCCATGTTTCACTATTTACAGGGTGGCTACAAAGATAATGAAGACATCCTTTTTACAAGGAGTCATATGGAAAAGACAAGGGATAATGGGTACAACTTACTCCTGGGGAGATTTTGATTGGACACAAGAGGAAAATTTTTAACAGTGAGAACAATCAGCCATTGGAATAATTTCCCCAGGAAAGTGGTGGATTCCCTAACACTGGACATTTAAGATTTGGCTGGACAGGGTGCTGGCACAACTAGTCTAGGTCATCCTTGCCTAGAAAGGTTGGACCAGATGATCCTTAAGGTCCCTTCCAACTTGGTATTCTATGATCCTATGAATTTTACTTCTTGAAGCTTTCCTTTCGGCTGGAGATAATCCTGGATAAAACATGGATCAAACAGTTGCAGAAAGTGTATGGTTTAAGCACCATGTTAGTAACAAAAAAAATAATGGCAAGACCAATTCTGTCATGAGGGAGTTATAAACATAAAAAAGTGCTCCTCCTGTGTAACCTTTGTAATAACTCCGTATGCCCAAAAGGGATTTGCACAACACGTGATGGACAAGTCTTGTATTACTTTCATTTTCTCCCTAAATCCTGGGAAACATCTGAGCCAGTAGCATCAGAACTCTGGTTCTAATTAGCAACCACTCACACAGGTAAGATTTGAAGTTTTACCTAATGACAGAATAATCACTTGTGAGGTTTTTGTGTCACCAGTGCAGGAATGGTCTAAAATAATTTAGCAGTATCTTTCTACCTTTTTGCAACAATAGATTTATTGTCATAGTAATTAGAAGTCCTGTAAAACCTTAGCTGTCAGTTTGAGGGTCCTAGGCTATTTATTAGTCACTTCAGCCCCTGGGCACTGAAATAGGAGAGGCATCTTCGAAGGGCAAATAATCCCAATTATCTCTGACACTTAACCTTCACATCACGCCATACAGGTTCCTTCCACCTCCTGGATGCAGGTGGGATTTACAGGTCTTGTGAATGACACACACTTGGCTTGAAGCAAGATGAGTTCCACCCTCAACATGATTTATGGAGTCCAGCTAGAAACAGCCAGAAAGAGCTTTGCAGGCCTTGCAAGCCAAAAGCAAGAAACTAACGAGTAATCAAAAGGAATATGAGAAACAACTGACAAAGAGCTGAAAAAGGTGATGCCTGGAAAAATAACACTGGACCATCCTGAACAATTTAAAAGTAAAGGGAGAAATTCTTTATGGCTCTTAGACAAAAATTTAAAGGGCTGCAACACTCAAATGACTGATATTTAAAGAGCCGCATTTGTTGGAATTTGCTTCCAGTTCACTGTAATTTACAGGTACCCAGGTCACATATTTAAAAAGACTATATTCTGAATTACTGTAAACCACTAAAATTACTGACTAGTTTCAGTAAGTGGAAATACATTCAAAGGAAGAAGCTGCTTTCCCAGGTAAAGGCACTCAACAAAGACACTACTAGATGCTGAAAGCATTCATTTAGGAGACATGCCTGACACACCAAACCACTCTTAGCACTTTTTAGTACAGCTAACAAACAGAGGAATCCTTAAGCATACATCTCGCTGGTAGGGCTACTTTGCAGTAGAGAATACCACAGTTCAGTTTTATATAAAGTACAATAGATGCTGTCAGCTATATAAGTAGTTGCTTCACAGAACAGACTGCACTGGAAGCACAAAGAAATGCCACACAAAGAACAAGAGTCAGTTCTTCTCATTCAAAAAAAAAAAAAGTTATTAAGAACCCTGAGACAAAGTTTACTTTCAAAATCTCTCATGTACCTCTCTAGGAAAATAACCCTTTAAGATACATGCAAGTTTCTCACTGATGGTTCAAGTTAATATCCGCTCTCCATGAGCTTTATGCATTAATTTGACAACATGAGATCTATTTCATACCAGATTTAACTAAGTTGCAGGACTCAGGATCTTCTAGCCGGACATCTGAAAATGAAGCTTCAGATGGCAGCTTCTTCTGTTCCTCTTTTAAACTCTGTGCAATTTGCTGCAGAGGAAGACACACCACAAAATTGTAATCTTTTTTTCTCCTTAATTTAAGCAGCATTACTCTGCTTTGATTGCAATAGAGAAAAGCACACAAAATCGCAACAGGAGTGAGCTACACTCAGCTCCCCAGTGTTTCAAAGACATTAAAAGAAATAGACAGATGTTTCCAAAACAGTAGCAGAAACATTTCAGTATCAATTTAAGATTCACAAATATTACACAGATCTGAGTAAAGCACTGTTCTTTCCATTTTGCCTCATTTTACTGATCTCTAAATAATAACCTGTGAAGTCACCTAGAAAGAGAAACTTAAAATAGGGGAACCCAATTCAGCATTCACCTGAATTTCATACAGGTAATTCCTGTGATGCCTTTATTCCTATAAATGATACGTACAGATGACCCCAAAGTACTCTCTAGTTTATTCCCTACAGGATTTCAACAAAAAGCTTTCCCCTAACATTACTCCACATTTCCACACTTCAACATTTTTCACTGCTTGGTCTGCTTCAAAGAAGTAAGAGAACAAGAATGGGCAAATACCTGCATTAATATTTGAGCAGAACAGCACAAGAAGTATTTCTGTCCTGTGCTTTTAACATTTTAATAATTAATTTACTCTCTAAATAGCAAGGTTTTAAGGTTTAAAAGCAATCAAGTAGCAAAAATGAATGTCAAACCAGGCAAAAACCGGAGTTTTTTGAGGACATACGAAGAGCAGCATAATCTCTCAAATTAGAATAAACTGTAAAACTCCCTTTCTTCTTCCTCCCAACTGAACAGCTAGAGGACCCTAGTTAGAAAATAAGGTCCTTTATAGACTAAGTACCTGCATTGCTTGCCCACAGAAGTTATAACTGACAGTAAAATGTTCTCACAATCATTTTTTATTCAGTTCTATTCACATCATTTTAGAAAACAAATAAACAAACAAATCTGCACTCCTAACAGCTAATATTGGTCAATCGTCAGGCTACTAGCTGTTCTCAACATATAGATCCCATTTAGCTACGTGTTGTGTGGTGGGCTTCTCAATTATTATTTTTTGCTTTTTCTTCAAAAGCTTTTTAGTCTTTATACTTTCAATATAAAGGGCAAGTATTCTACAAACTCACTAGCTTCAGGATTTGTAAATCCTTTCCTAAAAAACCTATGAATGCCCCCCCAAAGCATAAACTGTAACATAATAAAAACTTTAGAGATGTATTATGACAAGATTATTGCAACATGTGCTCAGTACTAAGAAGTTTCTTTCAGTGTTTGTCTACAGGCAAGAATGGAACACAGCAAAATACACATATATGTAGACATATAGCTATGAAACTTCTGTGTTTTGTATAAGTAGTGCTCTGATTCTGAGGTCAAATAACAGCTTCTCTACCAACTAATAAGTCCTACATTCTAAGCACCATCAACTATTCTGGCAGATAGATGGGAAGCAGAATAGAGCAATAACATCTGGATTTTGCAAGTCCATGCTGGAATTGCCATTCTTGGTCATCTCAATCCTTTGATAGCTTGGGCTTCTCATCATAAAGTGAATTACAACTGTTATTTTGGGAAGGGTCTTTATTAAGACTAATCATTTCTATGGAATAATACTTTTCAGTTGCATATCAAATGCAGTTTTCTCAAGTCAAAGACTAATTTAAAGTCTTTCATTGATCACTTTTTATTTCTGTGCGTAGTTTCATTTTGAAATCTGTCATCAATAAAGTATTAACCTTTTAAAGTAGAATTAGTAAACAGAATTGGTTTGATTCCTTTCAACAGGAATATTGACTCAAAGGGCTTGGAATGACTACAAAAATAGCTAATACTGACAAGAACTTGAAAAAGGCTAATGGAAACCACCACTGCCATATTAAATTATCAAAAGGTACAAGCAAGTCTCCCCTCATACTGTTTGAGCATAGCATACACACATGTACCAAACATTAGTTGACCAGTAATTCTGAAAACAAACTTGCAGCTAACTGTACCTGTCCTAAAGCTTCAACTCTGTCAATAAGCTGTCTTCAACTCCAGCCCAACTAGAAAATACACTGGGTAATACCTACTACTTCTGAAATTAAACAAAAATTTACTGTTATGAGAGAAAATGTAGAAGATTCAGATTTAGATAAAAATATTAACTATGAGAACTATTGCCAGTTCTATGGAGTTTGACAAGTGTTTTCTGACATCTAGTTTAGGGTCATAATTTAATCAGTAGGTGCCAGATTGATAGCATCAGTAATACATAATACACCTAAGAACTAGAAAACCATATGCACAAAGCACTATACTGCACAACTGTATATGGTGCATATAAAAAGTTAACAAATCAGGAACATAAAAAGCTGATGCTATACCTCCATCATTTCCAGCTTGTCAGGATATGCAAGATCACCTGGAGCAGGCTTGTAGCCTGTGATATCAGTCTGAATGTAAATATGAGTCCTATAGACAAGGCGTTCTTGTACGTCTTCTAACATCTGCTTGACACCAGCTGCAAATGCACCCAGTTGTTCAGCTGACAAAGGTAAAAAAAAAGGCACAAATTTGTTAATTTAATTACGAAACAAGCTTATAGACACAGAAGTTTGAAGCATCACATATAGAACAGTCAACTGCCTTGCTGCGAGGAAGTCAGACTACATTTGCAATGGCATCATGCAGGCAGATTTGTGACAAAACTACTACAATTACTGAACTCCATACTTCAGTCACTTCAGCTCCGCAAATTTCATTAGATTGTGAAAATGCAATCTCACATTGATGACACTGAATGTCATGGTAAAAATGAGCTTTATAGTTATTTCAGACCTGGAAATGTCAAGTGGCATTTCAACCTGGACACCAAATCAATGTCCGTTGGTTCTATCATAGCCAAAGCCCACAGTGTGACTGCTGAGAGCTGACAAGCTAACTCATCTACCTAGCAAAGCAGCTCACGTCCAACTTAAGAACCATCATATCAGCCTAAGTTTAAGTAGTAGAAAGTCACTTCTTAAGATCAGACGAAAGATTATGTCACCAATTTTTACCCCATTCCAAACAGTGTTACAATTCTGCTTCCACGAAAATAAGCAATTTTTCATGACACTGGCACAGCTTCAGAAAGAGTTATGCTGTGCTATATACCAGCAACCAAGAATGATTTCCACTTGTTGCTTGATGCAAGGTTGAGATTGTGAAATAATTCCAATCATACTAAGGGAATGAGATACCAGATTTTTTCTCATGGTCAGCTCACTTCTATGAGACTGTGAGCTCTGAACACTTCCAAAACTCCAAAATCTTTACCAGCTACACAACTCCTCTGTTGAAATTACAATTTCTAGTCTGGGAAACACTAAGTCAAGAAGAATGAAAAAATCAAGCTTGCATTCCTTTGTTTTATCATCACGTATGAAGAAAGACCCACATGGATGATGCATTAGCAAGGCCAAGCAAAGCAATTCATTCATATGAAAAGTTCATTTAAATCAATCCTGGTGCACATATACACACTGGATGGTTGTTTGCTTGCATTTGTACAATCTAGAGAAAACAGGGCTCTATAACAGCAATCATACAGACCTTTCATTATAAATGAAAAAAAACATAATTTATTTAAAATAACCTTACCCCATCTTTGACATGTTTAAGACTTGTTAAAACAAAATCTGGGTTGGTTTTTTTTTCCTCTATGGAATTTAAGAATTTTATCAGTTAAGATGAAAGTTAAAAACAACCAGGTTCCACCTATCAGTTACCATTGTTCTGTACATGATCTTCAAGCATTTCATTCTTGAGAATCCCGCAGAGTTCAGAAAGCGTCTCTAAGTGGATGACATGGATGATCATTGGCCTCAGGACATCATAAAGTGAAAGACACAACTTCTCCAAGAGTTCACTATGAAAAAAAAATAAAACAAAGCAAAACACTTTCAGGATCCTGCAATACCAAAACGAAATTTCATCACAAACATGAATCTTTTATAGCAAAGATTCTTAAAGGAGAGTGGGAAAAAATGCAACACAGTATAATAGAAGACTTTAGAAAGGACTGTTCAAAATATGAATCCCTGACATCCTACAAAGACTTCTAAGAGATGTACAATACCAACTGCTTAAACTGGTGGCACAGTTTTTAATTCATTTTAAAATAAAACAACTAACCAAAACAAAACAAAAAGCAACTCAACCTGTCACAAAGAGAATATACTGCAAACTAGTTTACCTGGCTTCTGTGTAAAGATATGTCTTGCTGAGCTTTGAACCATACCCCAGATTTCCCCTTGAGAAAAGATTCATCTGATTACAAGTATTCAATAGTTTATTAGAACTAGAAGAGGGACACAAGGGGAGACCCTGGCAACCTTTTCTGTAACAACTTCCAACACTGCAGCACATGCTTTCCCATCTAACTGAAGTTATGATACCAATGCAAAATGAAACACCAGGAATCCTACTTGGATTTATTTTTTTCTTTCCTGTACAAAGTGATGCATATATTGGTTAAGACACCAGTAACACTCATTCTAGGCATTTTTGCCATTCTCAATGCTCCCTTTACTAATCACAGATTAGTTAATAATGCTGCTGCCAGAAGCTGAAATTCAAGTAATTCCCCAGTTAGGCTTGGAAATATAAACATTAAGAATATGTAAGTATGTACAGTGTGATACAGTTGTAAAGTTTACTGCACTGTAATCTTTTTTTCCTAATTCACAAAGAACGTCTGGCAACAGGACAAGGACATTCCAGTTCCTTTCAGACTGTGGACTAAAAATGCTCACATGAGAATGTTCACAGAAGAAACATTCTGAAGGTCTCCCTTGTACTCTATAGGTATACAAACAACTTGATGAAACAGCAACTATCCATACCATAAGCAGAAACAAAGAAAAAAGCTTTAACAGCCTTATTGTTAAATACAACACTCAACCTCAGATCTCTACTCTTGGCTAGAATCTTGGTAAACTCCTTTATCTGTACGTAGATACCTGGCTATTATGTCTTCAGAGCAGAACAGCACTTCAGAAAATAAAAGGTTATTTATTATGTAGCTAAGAAAAATCTAATAAAACAGAAACTATTTGAAACATTTTCCTAAAAATACTTTATTTAGATTTAGGCAAAAAAGAGAAGCAAGTTCTTACAAAGGAGGTAAAACTACTTTCCATCAAGACTCAAAAATAATCAGAAACCTATTCTCATTCTTGGTGTGAAGTGCAATAGGGACGAAACTTCTGTCTCAACAGCATTTTACACTGTTAAGAATTAGGGATGTTTACTTCAGGATGTAGACTGAGATAGCTAAATTGGTTCTTAAGACAATTTAGTTAACTCACCTCAAATCCTGAGCATGTCCCACACAAAACCTCAATTCCTCAAAAAAGAGAAAGACTGCTACTACTCTGCTACTGTGGCTTATTTCTAGTATGTGTTTACAGCTTTCCTTCAGCTTTAGAGGACAGGGAAGGTAGTGGGCAGTATTTTTCTAGGTTACACTTATTCAAGTCAAGATGCACTTGATTTTAAGATAATACAAACTCAAAACTAGTGTTTTAGTTTCATTAACAGGGATACACTTTATTTATGAACATAAATATTCTGAAAGGGAACATGACCTGAACAAATTTCAAAATCAAATATAATTATAAAAACATGCCAACCAGTTGGAGAAGAGGCATAACCTACTCAATTGCTCTAGTATTACAAGTCCGTTGCAAAAAAATCTGTAATACTCTTATAATGCCACCACCACGTGAAGACAACAACCTCTCCCTCTTATAGACTGAGGCAGACCACACACAGGTACTGTTTTAGTCAGGTGCCTTCTACCCTGCCTTCTGTTCAGCCCACATACAGACACATGCAAATATTCCTTGACAATAAGGGCAGCTCACTAACTCTAAATCCTTGGTGAAAAATGGCTGGAATTCATCAGTTTAATTTTACACCAAAGTAAATGAAAAGCATTTCTGCTACTGACTATGCAAAATACTGGCACAGAGGCAGTACAAAATCAGCTGAGAGCTGTAGCACTGTAAACTTTTACACCTATTTCCAAAGCAACTGTGTGTCTTTATCCCTTTCAGACCATCAAAAAAGCATTTACACGGATTATTTATGGAGCAAGTAAACTACCACCTTTGCTTGAATTAAAAAAAAAACAAAACCAAAAGAATATCAAATTCTGACACATAAGTTGCTTTTTTTTCTTGCTACCCGATTTGCCATATAACATTGTCTGCTACATAACAGCACAGTAAACACAACATGCAGTAAAACAAAACCAGCATGTACCACCTACTCCAGTTTTGGTGTTGGTTTTGTGAAGAACTCATTGTAAAGCTGGTGCTCATCTTGGCATACATGGACCATAAAGGCACAACCGCTCCGTACCTGTATTCACAGAAATACAAATATTGGTTATTTTATGCTCCTCTGTGAGGCTTGTAGCAGTTTTTATAGAATAATTGAAAATATTAGTAAAATTTTAATGATCCAAAACCACAAACAAAAGGGACAATTCCGTGTGCAAACAATTATTAAATAAGTACATTTTATTTGGGGCAGGAGGAGATTAAAACATAACAAAAACCCCACAACACACGACTACTTTACCTACCAGAGCACAATGATCTCTGTTGTTCTGACTGGTTAATTCTGTAACAGTGCTAGCGATACTTGGACCAAGTAAAAGCTCCCTCTGGTCAAGGTAACATTGATGGATTTCATTGAGAACTTGTTGATATCTAGACAAGAAATTAAAACAGTAACCGCATCCCAAAGCTCATTTTTTATTAAACATAAAGTTCATACTAACACCCTATTTTAGGGTAATAATTTACATTTTTAAAACTTCCTTTTGAACAAATGATGTGTTAAACAGTACTTAAAATTAAAGATTTTCAAAACTTAGAATTGAAAATGAACTGTGTAGACATACTCACTCTGGCATTTTTTCAGATCTTTGCTCTACTTGTTCAATAAGTGTCTACTCAAGAAACAAAAACAATTATTATCAGTAAACAATTTTTCTCATAACTGGAAAAGAGTTTTCAGCATTTTTCCTATGGACACAGTATGCAATCTTTGGACATTCACACTTGCACAGTATACAATCCTTGCATTCACACTACTAACCAATTCAAACCCCATTTTCATAGCTTTGTTTTCAACAATTAGTTACCACCCTACTTACTCTGACTTTGGGAGCAGCTGCTCTGAACTTTACATAAAACAGTGTGAAAGCATTGTCAGAATTTGGCACAGCTGAAGGATCCTGAAAGAAGAGATGAGTAACTGGTTAAAAAGGAAAATACTGTATTTGGCTTCTAATAGTTAACGGCTGAAATAATAGGTTCTAAAACAGGGTATAGGTTCTTTATGCTTCTACTGACAGTAGAACAGCACTTTGCCATTTTCTACCTAGTAAAGCTTTCTCGTTTCAGAACTCTGATAAAGTCAGATGGAAGAATAAAAACCCCAAAGAAAAGTTTCAATCAACAGTCTCTACAGCAACAGTAACATTTTTAATAATTATGCCATTCAAGGCCAGGCTGGACAGAGCCTTGGTCAACATGGTCTAGTGTGAGGTACCCCTGCCCATGGCAGGGGGGCTGGAACTAGATATTCTTAAGGTCCTTTCCAACCCTAACTATTCTATGATTCTATGATTCTTCATTAGAGACAACAATTTTCTTTGGATCTGATACAAGTTGTGGCTCCTTAATGTGCAGTATTAAAATGGAAAAAAAAATCCCTTTTACATGCCAGTAAAAGTGAGTCCCAGCATGAAGAAGCTAAATTTCAGCTCACATTCAAGCTCCAATTGGAATGTCAAGTTTTGAAGCAGTTCCCCCTGGGGCTCCCAAGCTTAACCAGGCAGACCCCTCGGACTTAAAACAAAGCATTAATGAAGCAGAGCAGAGACCCAGTTTAACCACCAGGCTTTTTTCCTCTTATGATGACAGAATGAAAAGCAGATGTCCTTCCCTGGAAACAAGGTGGGGACAGGAAAACTCTTCTGCCTTTTCCACCTATTTTCAGCCCTTTGGGCATTCTGATCATCTTTCTACAAATACAGACCAAATCCCCAAATGCTCACATGTGAGAACCAACAAAGAACATGAAGATCTCATCAGTCCCTTTCCAGTCCTGACAAGACCTCTTGTTGTGTTGCAATAGGAAATCTCAACACTTGATCACAACTAAAGACCATTGGTCCACTACTGCATTTCTAGATCTAATGTCTGCTTTCATGTCAGAAAGTTAGACTTGTGCTTTAACAGTTTTCATCCTATGACACCCAGCTCTTGTATATTTTAAGTACTCCCTGCAACCTCTCTGTCTCTAACTACCCAACTTCAAAACAGGCCCCACAGTACCCATCTTTCTCTTGTGCAGCCTCCCTATCTGGCAACAGAGATAGCAGCATATACTAGAGCTGATTCAGAGCTACTGTGCACAAACTGGTTCAGGAAAGCATGCTCTCTGGCCTGCTGGTTGCTGCCTCCCTAACAGTCATTTATCCACCTCTGGCCTTCACTGAGAAGTAGTTTAGCAAGTCTACCTACCTCATCACCCACTTCTCCATCTTCAATTTCCAGGACTTCTTAATTACTACTATTTTAAAATCTTTTGGATAACTAGTTCTCTGACAGATTCGTTTGAAACTTGGCCAATCTACACAAACACTGTGGAAAAGGATGACCTGTTTTCAAACAAAACTGCTGGCACCACCCAGCTTCCAGGAAATAAAACGAGAAGAAAACTGTATAGTATTACAACAGACACTTCAGGACAGCTCGAGTTACCACTTACTGATTCACCTTACCCTTTTCATTAACTGGCTTGTGAGGTTCTGCAATGTATTCACAGTGTAAGTCTTGATAAGGTGCATAGCTTTAGAAAGGCATTGTTTAAACTTTATCAAATATACAGGATAATCTTTAAAATTCGGCTGAAAGAAATAAAAAAAACACTTTAATTATGAACAATAAAAGTAAAAAATTATCAATAATTAAAATACTCTTTTTACTAGCTAGAAATGTAGTTTGTAAAAATTAGCAGAATGTTAAATATATTCAATAAATATTTAAGTTTATAAACCATCATCATTGCTTTCTTACTGTATTTAGCAGACAGGACATTTTGAGGGGTGGGGGAAGGGAACACCACAAAAATAGTATGAATACATAATTTTGAAGCTATTAAAATTAAGCCAAAACCAATACAGCATTACTTACATGCGATGAAATATATGCAATACAATCATCAAGCTTAGCCAGCATGGGAATGAATCCTTCACTGTTCACGGACAGCGTAGGGGAATTCAATTTCTTTGAAAAACAAGACACAGCATCATTGTAAGGAGCCCAAGTAATTTAGTGCTGGTGACAAACTTCAAAAGATGGGTACATCTTCATTTTCTAAGACTATTAACAGTGAACTAATACTTACTGTGTTGATGTTTTCCAGCTCATTAAAATAAGAAAGTTTCTGCTGGATGTTTTCAGCCAGGTCAACTAGTTCTGACTATTAAAAAACAATAAATAAAAGAAAATCAGCAACCTAGCAAGTAGTTTAAATATATATTTTATATGCATATAAATATATATACTACTCAGACTCCCTTTCAGCTCTCAGTACACACCAGTGTTAACTAGCTCTAGGTAACCTGAAACTAAGTAAGTGCAATAAAACATGCAGAATACAGCAGTGTTCTGTTTCTCTCTCTTACCACAGAAAGACACATTACTCTCAATAGTGTATTTAAAAGCACGCATTTTTTACACGTTTGTCAGCATTCCACAGATAACTGCATAAAAACAGCAGTGCTGTCATTAGTGCTATAGACAACTGCAGAAATCCTGTATTTCAGGACTGATGCCTTAAGAAGTTCTCCCTTATCCAGTCATGCTACAAAGACATGTTTATTATACTGTTGGAGCAGTTTATGAGGAAAAAGAAAGTGTCTGGGAAAGAAGTTTGTAATTTAGACCTTTCTTCTTGCAATAATCATCTCAAAATACTTCTGTGTTTTATATGAATGATTAATCTCACAGTTTGCACTTGTCAAGCATCAGTTACAAAAGCTCCTCTAACTGGCTATCCTTCTTGATTACAGTGTGTATCAACACGTAGTCGACATTTTACTGCACAGAGCCTGACAGCCTAGTTGCAGATGAAACACACCAAAAATGAGGTCCAAAGCAAACAGAGGGATTGTCATCACAGCTCACAATTTTTGCCAGCCTGAGGGCAAGCAAATTTAATTTATGGCATATTAGAAGTTCCCAGTAATCCACCCATCAAAGATTACCTGCTCTTTCAAAAGCTGCTCACAGGCCTCATGCAGCGTTCCTGTCTTCGTGGACACAAAAAGATACTGTTTTTGCAGTGACTCCAAGTGCTGAAGGGCACTATTCACATCGTTCAAGATAGCATCACACTGCTCCTGAAAGCCAGACAAGTAATCCCTCATCTGTCTGGAAAAAGAGAATCAACGATAACAAGAGTAATATTTCACTTTCTCTATTTGCAAATTCAGCTGCCTATAGGGAACTGCAACTACTTTTCCCTCTCTAGGAATAAAAGACCACGTGCATAAGGCAAGAGTGCACAGTAAGCAGATGCTTCATGACCCACAGAAATAACAGAGCTATAGGGTTTGGAAAAGCCACCACAGTAACTTCATTTCCCTGACATTCCTTATATCAAGCCTATCCAGAAAGCAGCAGTACGCACCACAGCTAGTCTAGAGCACACGAAGACTGTCTAAATGGACAGCACATAGTGACTACTGCTGACTACTGTCATCAGCCAAATTCTGCCTGCCTTTCTTCTAACTGTGGTGTTAATTTGGGTCTCCTCTTCTATACAATTTTCAGTTTCCATTTAGAAAACACTTTTCCTAAAGTGGCTGAAATTATCTAGAGGATTCAAAACTTACTATGAGGACTGAAAGAGGTTTAAATGAAATAGATCCAGTATCTAATGTCACCCAGTTTGTCTAAGGCTCAATGCAGATATAAAGTCTAAATGATCACTAAGTACATGCCAACCATTCAGCTGGACCAAAACATCATTAAACTTAATTACTCTTGGATGTCAGCTAAAACTTATGAGTTCTACTTTACCACACAAAGCACCAAGTAAAAATTACAGTTCTCTGTAGTCATGTGCAACCCTTTAGTGTACAATAGGAAAAGAAGTTACTAATTTTCCTCCCCCTCCTCTGGCCTCCTGCAAACAATTATGTATTGGCCTTCCTACAAATCATTCCGCATCCATGGCACACTTAAGTACCTTTGTGTGCTATTACAAACATGTCAACTGACAAAATGCAAGGGTGCTACCCTTTTTAGGTTGTTAATGATATGATCATTTGCTTAGTTTATGCCTAAACCTCTGCTTTTAAGAAACAGAGCAAGAGAATAAGAAACAGACCAAAGAAAAGCAGATTAAAACAGAAGAGGGGAATACAGCAGCATCTCTCTGTGGCCAAGGGCAAATTTGTAAAGTCTCAAAGCACAAGCCAGTTTCCATAAAAGCCATCAGCAACTCTGGTTAAGCCATTCAGCTGTACTTCAGATTCTTGAGGAGTAACTATGCAAGGCAGTGGGAAAGGGTTCTTCTGAGCCTGACAGAAAAGTCAGTTTGACAAAAACAGCTGGGAATGCCAAGTCTCAAAATTGGAGTTGAGCAAAGTGTCAAGGAATTCAGGGAATGCAGATATGGAATCACAGCCATAATCACTGAGGAACCAAATGGTGAGAGCAGAAATGACTACCAACCACACCTGCTTACACAGTCTCGCCCTCAGAGGATACCATTTTAATAGCAGCAGTAGTAGTTGAAAAGGCATATGAAAGCTCCTAGATTGCTTTCGTCTACAGCCCTGTCATAAGTCAAACTAATATAAATCTGTTTTATTATACTGGGCAGTTCAGAAGGAAATCTGCATCCCTTCTGACTTCTCCGCCACAAGGGCAATAGCCTTCAGGTCGGGAATGGGGCATACTGCCTTGGAAAGCTTCAGCTGTTCCAGTACATTCCTCCATTCCCTGCCAGCTGAACTCAAATGCATCCTAACATTATATGGACAAGACTAAGCCCTTCAAGGTTTTAACTGCTTATAGTGAAAGGAACTGAGGAAGAACACGTACCTGTACTTGGCACCTTCATCTTGATCCATCTGTGTTTGTACCTGAGCAAACCAGGAGAAGAACTAGAAGAGATTTGATGGTGTGAAAAATACAGACATCACATGAAGTCAAGTAAAAATGAAATCAAATCTATGAAATTAAGATGAGCTTTTGTTAAAAATAAGAGCTGTTTCAGAACTTAATTATTAATCAAGGAAACAAACTATAACTCTTTGGTTTAGGCTACTTCCAACTGAAACATTATATTCTATTCCCTTGTTAAATTAAAATAGAAAAGACTAATTTAATCTGTTTTTATCTGCATGACAAGGCTGTCACATTGAAACAGGAGGGAGGGGGCACAAACATTCTTTCGCATTATGAGCAACACCACCTTACTGAAGGGGTGTCTTACACCCACAAAAAAACTCCACTCAAAATAGGAAAAGTATCTATCACTTAAGAGCTAAGACTTAAGGATTTTTCCTCCAAGTTTCTTCATGCAACTTGAAAACATCCCCAAATGTTTAACAAACCCACCAAAAGTTATGCAAGAGACACAGAAACTCACAAATTCTCTGAAGAAGATTACTGCACCTTGCAGGTTCTTCAGCATCACTTACCTGCTGTGCTGTTTCAATTCTTTCATCCTCCATCCCCAGTACTGCAAACCCTTTCAGAAGGATATCCTCTGTGGATTCTGGCACTGCAGCCATCAGTGTAACAGCTAGCGACTGAGACGTCAGGCTGCACAAATCTTCAATTGGAAGCTGCTCACAAAAGCCCACAAACTTTGTTAGAGAACTTACTAAGAATTAGTATATTCAGCTCAACTACAATAATACAGCCCAAAGCATCAACCTGAGAAAGTTACATGCATCTACTTTTGAAGAAACAAATGCAATGGACATCTTATCTACCAATATGGTAATACACCAACAACTACCATATCTATATATTCAAAAGCACCTAAAAATTGGGGGTTTTTTTAGTTAGAGCTAGAAAATATTATACAGAATTTCATATAATTACACATTTGTGTAAAGAAAAGAAACCGAATGTACATGAGGGTGGTGAGACACTCGAACGGGTTGCCCAAGAAAGCTGTGAATGCTTCATCCCTGGTGGTTTTCTAGGCCGGGCTGGACAGAGCCTTGGGTGGCATGGTTTAGTGTGAGCTATCCCTGCCTATGGCAGGGGGGGTGGAACTAGATGATCTTAAGGTCCTTTCCAACCCTAACTATTCTATGAGTCTATGTACCCAACATACTGATGAGCTACTATGTCAGGTTCTATACTCACAGAAATGCACTAGAAAAGTATCTGAGAACAGAACAATTCAGAAAGCATGAAGAAGCAAAAAATAAATGCCATGTATGTTCTACACTGCATGGCAACACCACTGCACAGGAATTGTCAAGATGTTTTTACCAGATATTCAGAGATAACCCAAGAATTAATACTGCCAGAATTTGCAATGTTTCATATTCTTTCAAATGCAAGGTCCTGCACCTGGGTGGGGGCAACCCCAGGCATAAATACAGGCTGAGGGAGACTGGATTGAGAACAGCCCTGAGAAGGACTTGAGGGTGTTGATTGATGAGAAGGTCCGTATGACCCAGCAATGTGCACTTGCAGCCCAGAAAGCCAACTGTCTGAGGGCTGCATCACCAACAGCATGACCAGGTCGAGGGAGGCGATTCTCCCTCTCTGCTCTCATGAGACCTCACCTGCAGTTCTGCATTCAGCTCTGGGGACCCCAATACAAGAGGGACATGGACCTGTTGGAGCAGGTCCAGAGGAGGCCATGCAGATGCTCAGAGGGCTGAAGCACCTCTCCTATGCAGCCAGGCTGAAGAGAGTCGGGGTTGTTCAGCCTGGAGAAGGATCTGCAGTGACCTTTCAGCACCCTCCTAGTACCTAAAGGGGGCTTGCAAGCAACCTGGAGAAGGACATTTTATGGAGGCATGTAGGGACAGGACAAGACGGAATGGCTTTAAACTGAAAGAGGGTAGAGTTCATTAGACATTAGGAAATATCTAAGCATATCTCTCTTCCCTCTCCTGGCCCTCAAAACATGCAGGATCCCTAGCTAGGAGCTAGGGTTTCTCTTGTGACTACTACCGAGGAAATAGTCACAAGAGAAGCCCTATTCCCTGAGGAAAAGACAAGTTCATCAGAGCCTACTTTTTCAGAACAGCTAAGTCACCACTGTCCCAATCCACTGCAGCAGAGACCAAGACCAGCTGAATTACTCAATGTCTTCCCCGTTGTCCTGTACAGCAAATACAGTACCTGCCTTCTTGCAAAGCTTGTCTGGATCCTTAAAAATCTACTCTGACAGCAGCATAAGCTTCTACAATCGTTTTGGATACCTGCCAACATTTACTTGAGTACAGATACATACAACTTACAAAACAACAACAAAAAAAAAACAGACCAGGAAGCATGAAATGAAACAGGTGTGTTTCAGGGAGGAATTGTTTTACCCCCTTCTGTTGTTTTGACCTTTCAGACGCTTGGTGAGAGCCAGCTTTGTTAATTTTATGGCACTGTATCTAGTGCTATGCTCTTGTTCAAATACAGAACCTCCCATGAAAAACATAGTTAAGGAATGCAAACATTTCTCTCCACTTTCCTTTACAGACAAAGGAGTACTCATCAATAACTACCTCATCAGTCTAATGTTTTACAGCTGAATAGAAGCCCAAGTCTTCCATGGTAATAACAAATTATTAAGCTTTTTGCCACTATTCCTGGAAATAACACCAGTGCCAGCAGCTGTGTATTGATCAGGATCAAATTAAGAGGACCAAAATTATTATTAGGAAGAGTTCTCCACTATGAGGGTGTGGAGGCACTGGCACAGGTTGACCACTGTGGCTGCCCCATCCCTATGAACACAGCTGTGGCAGTGTTCAAGGCCAGGTTGGACACAGGGGCTTTGAGCAACCTGGTCTAGTGGAAGGTGCCCGGGGGGCTGGAACTAACCGAGCCTTTAGGTTCCTTCCAACACAAACCGTTCCGTGATTCTATGAAAACCACAGAAGACCACGATGGCAGCTCTATTTCAGTAGAACTGCGATGAACCGAGGGAAGTTATAAGGCTAGGCAAGGAAATCCCTGTGGATTTTAGGCTGAAAGCTTCCATCGCTTCCTACCAGCCCCTGCCAGCCAGGACGGGCGGCTGTACCGCGGCAGAAGGCTCCTGTGGGAAAGACGAGCCCTCCCGGGCCGGGGAAGCGGCTGCGGGCGCAGTGAGGGAACGCCGGGTGCCCCGCGGCCTGACACCCGGCAGGAACACAAACCACGGTCACCAGCAGCCTCGCAGGCACCCCCGGCCTCCCGGCGACGTGGCACTGCGGCACCTCCCTCCCGCCCGGCCGCTCGGCCGCGCTCCGGCCGGGCAGCGTCGCCGCCTCACCTCGGGCGGCACCGGCAAGTTCTCTGCCGCCGCCTTCAGCTCCAGCACCGAGTCGGTCTGCCGGTCGTTGAGCGGCGCGGTGGGATGTGGGCGGCGGTCCCACAGGATCGAGCGGGCCCGCACGTCCCTGCCCGCCTGCTCGGGGGGCGGCGGCGGCTCCGCCATGCTGGCGGCCAACGGGTGAGCGGCGCCCGGGCCGCGCCGGACCGGGAGCGGGGCGGAACGGCGCGGCAGCACTTCCGGGGAGGCACAGAGCGCCCCTACGCGTCGCGTGACAGTGGCGTCATTGCTAGGGAAGCAGCGCGTCAGCGAGCCGCAGCTGGCTAGGACGGCGCCCCCTGCCGGCGGGGAGGAGCGAAGCGGCTGCCGCATCCCCGGCCTTGGCCCCCGCACGGCGGCGGCCGCCGTCCCGCTGCCCGGGGCTGAGGGGCACCGCGGGCGGCTGCTGCTCGTCCTCCCCGCACCCAGGGGCCTTCGTTCCGCAGGCCGCATAACAGCTCTGGCGATGGCACCTTGCTCCAGGCAACCCACCCCAAACAAAATCACCTCTCAGGTAAAGAGCTTAAGGCACTGCCTGCAACAATCACCTTCAGCTGAGAGCCTGAACTCCTAGTTATTGGAAATGTGAGAAGGACATGGAGCTGTTGGAACAAGTCCAGAGGAGGCCACGAGGATGATCAGGGGACTGGAGCATCTCCCATACGAAGACAGGCTGAGA
>JBCJKH010023385.1:0-21552 GCA_039877255.1 Loriculus beryllinus | reverse complement strand
CTCCGCAGCTGGAAATACAGGTAATTCCAGCTCTCCAAAGAAATATCCTGCCCTTTTATGCACACAATAACTAATGTAAAAACATATTATAATAATTTTATAACCATGTTATAGTATATTCATATATAAACATACAACTTTTACAATCAAGATCACTATATATTCATAAATTCAAGAATCAAACCCAAAGTATTAATGGAACTATGAGATTTCAAATAGTGCAGATACTTTAAAATGAATGCTGAATGTGGGGCATTAACAGTAGCAGTTGTTTCTACAAATCTCAATGGTATCAATTAGCAGATTTTTTAAGAAATAATTAAAATGGAACTCTCAGTTCAGTCTTCACAGCACCACTTCTACTGCAACCTCCATTACACAATACTCTCAGAAAACTTTTCCTCTTAAATTTTCTCAGGCCTGTATTTACAGTACTTTGTAAATGAGAAATTCCAGACACTCCTATCTCCAAATATTACAACAATGCTGTGCACATACTACTTGAGGCTTTCCCACTCCCGAACACCAATAACTATTCACCTCCGAACAGGATTTTTAGTTTTAGTCCAACCAGCCTGTCTTACCCCTGTGGTCACTATGGAAATTCTGAATTAGAAGCAGACAGACAGATCGCAGAGACACATTGTAGCTTAAAATAAAAACCAAAACGACAGCTGAAGTTGAAGACGCTTCCCTTTTGACCCTTCTGTTTTCTTCATCTCTATCAGAATACAATTTTATATATTGAGCTGGTTTTGTTCACAAATATTTTCTTCTTACTGAAAACACAGAATGACCTAAGCGAGAAAACTGTACTACCTCATCTCAGTATTTCCACTGTGGAGTTTCCAAAAACAAATTTTAACAGCTAATACTTCTAAAGAGCATGAATAAAATTTATTACAACTAACTCCATTTAAATTACTTAAGCATCCACAAACACCTGAATTATAGTAACACTTCCTGATCACAAATCAAGAATTACCACAATGAGGATAGCAAAGTACAGATTAAGGCAGAACATGTAAAATGCCAATTTTTCTTGGCCTGTGTAAGCTTTTGTCCATCTATCTATTGTAGCTAAATGTCTAATCATATTATTTAATTGGCAAGAAGCAGATTTCTTACAGAAGACTACGGAAGAGGGTAGGGCTATAGGCCCTTATTAGCATATGCAATCATGAAATGCTCTTATTTTACACAAAAGGCAAAGATCATACCATTTGCTGACTGGATCACAAACCTGGTTTGTTTCATAATGCATATATTGACCATATTAAAAGAAACTTTGCTCTGACATACTTCAGTTTATTTTTCTTTAAATAACAAACTTCTGTGTGCATTCTCTTCTCTGTAGTCAAGACAAAACTAGAACCACCCATTTTATTTTCTGAACCAGTACTCTGTTTGTTATTTGAATTAAAATACCTTGAAACGACTCATCACACCAAAAGCTCTCTTAACATAATTATAATGGACACTATGACAATAGTACCAGAAGCAATTTTGCTAGTTACAAAATAAAACACACATGTACAAAACATAGTTTAAACCAAACAAAATACCATTTAAATGAGTAACAAGAAAGTGTGCTACCTTCATTAAGAAGAAAAAAATTATGCAGTGACAGATGCCACAAGTTCCAAGGATTTTTTACAGCAGTGCATTAACAGCCTTTGCACAGCTCAAACCTCTCAATGGCATCACCTGAAAGTCTAACCGAAAATATTTAGATTACTTAGTCGGCAAACAGAAGCACAATGAAACTTAAAAAAAGATGCGTCATTTACCTACTACTATATAAAAACTAATTAAAAACATGCTTAATTTACAAACAATTCAATGGGACAACTTGCGTTTCTCAGTGTTTGCAGAATTAAGATTAATGGACTCCAAGCGGTATGTCATCTTTTGTCAGTCTATAAAGGATTCTTATGAACCCTTTAGTAAAAAGACATGTTAAGAACCGTACTTAAGAACTTAAGATGAGTTAAAACAGAGAGAGGTAATTTTATAAAATATAAGTCTACTTGCAAAACAGAAACTATGATACTTAAAGCTTACAATGCAGTAAAAAGATACCTCATTACTCATAACAGAATACATTCAAGCTTGTTTTTAAGCAGTGCTTTTCACGTAAGAATATGTTCTAAACTACTGAGCTTATAAAATCATATATACTGACTGAGCTTATACATTCATAGAACAATTTAGCTTGGAAAAGACCTTTAAGATCAAGTCCAACTGTTAACATAGCACTGCCAAGTTCAGCACTAAACCCATGCCCTTAAGCACCACATTCATATAGGTTTTAAATAGCACCAGGGACGGTGACTCAACCACTTCCCTGGACAGCCTGTTCCAATGCTTGACAATTGACAAAATTGAGAATTTTCCCCTAGAATCCAATCTAAAGCTCCCATGGTGCAGCTTGAGGCCATTTCCTCTTGTTCTGTTACTTGGATAAGAGTCCAACACCCACCTCTCTACAGCCTCCTTTCAGGTAGTTGTAGAGAATGGTAAACTCTCCCTTGAGCCTTCTCTTTTCCAGACAAAACAATCCCAGTTCCTGCAGCTGCTCCTCATAAGATTTGTTCTCCACACTCTTCACAAGCTTCATTGCCCTTCTCTGTACACTCTCCAGCACCACCATGTCCTTCTCAAAACTGAACACAGAGCCAAGTACAGGGGGATTATTACTTCCCTAGTCCTGCTGGCCACGTGAGTCCTGATACAGGCCAGGATGCCACTGGCCTTGGACACCCGGGCACATTGCTGGCTCATACTCATTTTCATGCTGAGGCTCTAGACACATCAGAAGTTAGGCAGATTTCCTGAAGATTACAAGTATTAAAATTCACCTAGTTGATCTTTCACATATTTAGGAACAGCATGTGGGTTTAGATTACACTGTGCTCCTGTAATTAATTACAATCCTTTTAGAATCACAGAATGGTTTAGATTGAAGGGACCTTAAAAGATCATCTAATTTCACCCCCCTTGGTTGGTGTCATGGACACGTTCCACCTTTTAGAATAAAGGTATCAAAGCACACAAATCTAAGAAGCACTATCAAGGACAGAATGAAGCAGTTAAAATCCAAGAGAAATCTTTAATACAACTCATTATCAAAAAGCAGATACATCAGTAGAGCTACTAGAAATTAATTTGTGTTTACCAGTGTTAAGAAGAACACAAACTCAGACAACCTGGTGAAAATACAATAATGACCACCAGGAATATTTTTCCTAACAAAAATGTCAGAACTTAAGAAAATACCTTAGATTTGAAGAAAAACACGTATGTGGTAACAAGGATGCATATAGCTGGATAATTGTTACATGCAGTGTTTTAAGACAGAAGCACACTTTAGTGCAATACTATCTAATGCAAAACTCAAGATACACATACCCTCCTAATATCTTGTAAGTCTAACATCCACTGGTGTTCTTAAAATCACGGAATTGATAGCAGTAAAAGTACTGTGGAAACTGTAAAATCAAGAATACAAAACTCCCTGATGGGATTTACAGCAACTTTTTGGGCTCTGAAAAACAAGTACAACTCTAAACTGACTTTTCCAATACTGCCTTCCAAAAATAAATTTATGTAACTTTTGTACATATAAGACAATCTTTATAATCCAATGCTATTCTCTTCATGAATGATCCATTAAAACTTAGCACCTGAAACACATTACAAAACATCCAAAGGCAGTAAATACAACACAATATATATGGACTGCACATGCACTGCATATGCATACAACATGCATTTTCTTGGATGAAACACATACACACCGCTGCCATAAAAGGGTGTTCAAAACCAGTTCAATACAGAGGACCTGCAGGGTACTGCAGATTCTAAACAACTGTATCAGCTAATAGTTCCTGTGAATTTGCCCCTTCTTATCAGAGCAGGGCAAGAAAAAGCAATTAGCAGGGATTTCACATAGCTTTTAAGAAGAACCTTCTGAAACAAAGTCATCTAGACATTATTTCTTTATACAAAACCACCAGATTAAAAAAAGATGTTTTGAAAGCCCAGTAAAGAAATCCTATTTCGTCCTGAAATCCTTTCTGAAACATTGTAAGTGTTCATAATGAAGCTCCCAGCAGCAATTACTCACTTTGAAGTTGTCACTCAACTGTCACCATGACAACAAGAAAAACCTTTTCACGCCTAGAGAAGACAATGGGAATTTTAATTACTGACATTCATTCTGCTGACAGTTTGAAGGAAACAAAATTCTACTCTAAAAAGAAGAAAAAAGAAAAGTAAACCAACCAAAAAAACCCACATTACAAATCACAGTTTAAGATTTCAAGAATAATAGTATATTTTCACCTCAAACATCCTGCTCTTTATGTTTTTCCCCATGTTTAGATTTCACAGTTGCTATTTATCAAATACTGTGATGAATATGAATTTTAGGATGGCTGGCAGAACTCTTTTTATGTCAGTGCAAACTAAGTTTTGTAAGGCACATCACTAGGAAAGCTCAACTGTTTCTCAGAGACAGAGCTGTCTAATTCAGGATCACCACATACGGATTAACTGCAAAAGACTGGAGATGCATCGGTGAATGAAGCATCTTATGTCATTTCCAGTTGTCCCCAACAGAATGCTACATTTTATCTTTGGGAAAAATAAAGACAAATTTACGTGCTGTTATGGTTTTTTTAAAAAGAATATGCTAGATACTGTTTAAAAAATAAATTAAAAGCCATCTCGTTTTGGATCCTGCAGACTCTTTAACAGAAACCCTTAAATTGGCAGGGCTGTTCATTGTCACAGTGTGCATAAACAATCCTGGAGAGTAGAAAATATTTCAGTTCCCTGACAAAAATATACAAGGTGATAAAGAGGGAAGCACTTGGTAATTTTTCCCTATGCTACCACAAGACACAAACTACAGAAGTTATTTTGTATGAGCACACAGCAATGTTTTTCTCTAACAAGCCGGCAAATGGATACATCTTGATAATCTCATAATTTGCTATTATTTGTAGCTGTTCAGATAATACAGCCTGTCATTAGACAATCATATTTAAAGTACATTTGGAACATCAGACCACATCATGGAACAAAGGAAAAAAAAATTACTTCTTGGCCTAAATCCACCATGACATGTCTGACCAGGAAACATAAAAGAAACCCAAACTCAATTGTATGATGCAATATATAAGTGAAGATAAATATGCAAAATGGCAGACAATCTAGTATCAGGTTTCAGAGTAATCATGTTGCTTAAAAGTGTTATAAGATACAAATAAGGGATATGAATAAACTGGAAATGTAGTTAGACTGCCCAGGGAACAAAAATTATCTTTTATTTTGATATTAAGGACATTTGGAAACACACAAAAAAACCCACCACACCACCCTGGACCACTAGGCATGTAAATTTAGATTATGCAAATAAATTCATACGGAATATATGCTATTCTAATCAGTAAAGTGGAAGGATTCTTCCTCCCATGTTTTTTTTTTTAAATGCATACATATTTGAAGTGTAACAGTTACATTCAGACAGATTCTTAAGTATTTATGGATGCCAAAAAGCCATTCTATTATATACTGATGTGTACATTTACAGAGACAGAAATGTAACAACTACAGAATATGTGAATAGATGACATTTTCAATCCCTTTGCTTGAACAATGAAACAAGTTAATAACAGTTGTTTACAAAAGAAAAAAAAAAAAGAAAAAAAACCACCAAAAAAAGATGATGAGTAAAACACAACTAATGAGAATGAATTCAAATTCTCTAGGACACAAAACCTAGATGAACATTTTAAGCACAGACCACAGCAGCTTGATGAACTCCAATACAAAGACCAAAAGAAAGCAACAGAAGAAAAACACACAGGAATGAAGAAAGGTTACTTTGATATTACAGAATGTCCTAATAGCAAATACGGATTAAATCTAGAAAAGCACTTCTGGTGAAAGATTTCTAAAACAAATATTCAGGAAGGACAGGTGGAAAGCATCAATACTGAAAAGTTTCAAGCTCAGGGGGGAGAACAAATATGTGCTCCATACAGTGAGAAAGAGTAAGGTTTTATTGATCAGTAAGATTTCCACATCAATGAGAAGGTAGTGTTACACAGAGAATCATGAATTAACTATTGATCTCTTGAATATAACAGAGATGACAGGAAACTCAAAATTTTGGGAGGAAGCATGAAATTGAGCATTTGAGGAATTAAAGTATGAACCAAGAAAAGTTTCACTAAAATCACATATACTCAGAGAACCTGATCAGAACTGTCAAAACCAGCACTGAAGCAAAGTACTTCATGAGTACTGCAGAAGCCTCAAATCTGTCTAGCAAGAACTTCTGCACAGAAATATGCCTAAATCCCTAAGTCATTAAAAGGATACAGATGGAAAAAGAAAGAACAGTACATGTTAAATAAGTCCACTGCTGCTAGATACAGTATGCAAAAAATGTTTCTTCTCAGTATTTAATTTCCTAGCAGCTGCATGGTTTGGTTTGCCATTTTTTCTAAATCAAGGACATCATTTCTATTGTCATCCAGAATTCGCTAAGGCACTCAATCAAGTAGCAAAGGACAAAAATACAGTTGGTTGTTCTCAGAAAATCCATACGTATTTTTACTAAAACACAAAAAAAACCAAAACAAACAAACAAACCCCAAAAACATAATGTTCTACAAAGAGTTAGTTTTGAATTACTTATTTCTGCAAGGGCAAGAAGTGGTATAGAGTCAAAGCCCTTTATTTCTGCATACTGTTTCAAATCATGAGCAAGCAATGCTGAGTGCTGATTGCATTTCTCAAATGCACCATTTAATAAGGGCAGGCTTATTCACACAACTTATCAATTTCTACAGGCAGATTGTTCTAAATCAGAAAAAAAAAAGTTCTGGCACATATACTGGTTAGAAAAATCAACTGGATAAAAATCGATAGCATTGATAACCAGTGTTTACTTTAAACCATCACACTATAGAAGTTAATTATCAAAACCTGTAGAGTCTTTACCCCCAACACTGATTTAAATCAAGTTTCCTACTGGGACCAAATTATTTTGGGGGACTAGTGGAATTATTTACGTCAGTATCTTCAATCCAGACTGGGTTAATAAACACAGTAAATCACTAACATATAGTGCCTGAATAGAGGTTTTTATGAAATATTAATGTAATCAATCCTTATCACAAAAGCCCTAAGTGGTATCAATTGCCAGTATCACTGGAAAAATCCAAGCCTTTTAAGAAGTGACAGAACCAGCTATTTGTCTTACAGTTGGTCACTCACAGCTGTGCTTATTAGGAAGAAATACAGAGATATGCAAGCTATTCGTGTTATGGAATACTTAATTTGTTAAGATGCAGTGGAATTTCACTTCAACAATGGACACTGTTGAACATTTCTAGGAAAAAATTAAACAGAATTCAAGAGGAGCAATCCACACTGTGAAAGTGGGTTTAGAGACATATCTTTAGTGACAACTATTAAATTGTAATAAAAATAATAAGATTTATACACGCACATATCTCATAGCTGTAATTTCCTTTTGGCACTAGAATTTGTTTCTACATTATTTAAAGCTTAATCAGTATTACAAGTCAGGTGAGAAAAAATAATCCTAGCTCCATGGAGATTTACTATACCTTTAATTAACTGAAAATGAAGCATTCCTGAAAGTCGTATCTAAAATAAAGGAATAAACTTTAATCCTGCTGACTACCTAATTGTTAGCTTAAATCATTCTAAACATTTTGCTCCCTATCTTTAGCACTTTCACTTCAATCTTAATCATATACTGTATATGATATACATATATACAAAACACATACAAGGGATAAGAAGAAAGATTCTATCACTGCAATCTTTGGCTTTCCTCTGTCCTGGGAAACAGACCTCATCTATTAGCAATATCTAATCACATTTGTGCTCTGCAACACTTTCATGTTGGATTCTTGATATTTTAAAGTTTATTGATAAAATTATGAAGTGATGGAAGTCAGTATCAACTATCAACATGAGCCCATAATATTAAACTAAAAATAAATACAAATAAAAGCCAATAATTCCAATTTATGCTACAACTTGTACTATGCATAAAAGCATTTAATTTCTATTGGATCAGAAAGAAAAACACTAGTTTTACTTGCAGAAGGGAGCAGTGACTCAGTAACAACAGCTTCCAGATACCAGCAATATTAATCAGACTATTTCTAGCCCAAGGGCTACTGAAAGTATTTCAGTCGTTATCTAATTTTCCTGAAAAGTCATAAACACAAAGAAATTCCAAATTCCCAAACATCGGGATATGTGTTATACAAGACAAGGTAGCATATTAGAAGCAAACTACAAATATTAGAGATTAAAGGGTGCAAAAATTTAGCACATGCTATAATTTTAGGGAAAGCAAGTTCCAAGTTAAAATTCTAACCACCTTTTTCCAAGTAGCGAATAGAAGAATAGTCCATACTGTGTTCTACTTAGTACTTCTAATATTTAGAGAAAATGTTCTTCAATTGTTTACTGCACAAAATCAGCATATTCAAACACACTACCTATTGCTTCTCATGTGGAAGCCCTTTTGGCTCTACATTCACAATAAATCATAGTTAAAAATCTGTTGCTCTTCACTAATCAAGCAACAAAAGAAACCCTCAAGGGATTAATCTGAAGATACTCTCAGTAGGAGGGTTCCTAGCGATTACTCAGTAACTGCATACATTTACTATCTTTTTAGATTCCCGTGTAATTTCACATGTTAGCACCAAAACTCAGTGATGCACATAGGCAGCAACAAAGCACAACATTGGAACATACTCGAACGGCATTGGTACTTTACAAAATAAATGTGTTACATGTAACAAAAATAAAACTAAATTATTACTGTTTTCATTTAAACAAAAACCCAAGAAACCCAGATTATCGCTAAGAATAAAAAGAGCAAACTGGATGGGAAGTATGATGACAGAGGGATTCAGGATGCAAGGAAACAACCTTAATTTCTTCTTCAAAAACCATTTGAGCTATTGCTTCTGCCCTTGCTACTTTGTCAGCATTTTTCTAGAAGAGTGCAAGAGGATGCCTGTTTAGGCGAAACCAAATTACCAATCACATCTCACCAAGGTAATAGAATTATGGTGGGATTTTTGCAAAAAAATTTACTGAAGTCTATGCATTGTCTGATATGAAGATTGCAAAGTCACCTCTATTATACGACATCTCCTATTTCTGCTTTCTGCCCTTTTTTTATCACCAAAGAAAACTTCAAGAAAAGTTGTTCAGCCTGGAGAAGAGGGGCCGCGGGGAGACCTTATAGCAGCCTTCCCATGCCTAAGGGGACCTACAAGAAAGCTGGAAAGGGACTTTTTAACAGAAAGTAAAATCATAGGACAAGGAGTAATGGTTTGAAACTGAAAGAGGGTAGATTTAGATTAGACATTCTTGACTGGGAGGGTAGTGACGCACTGGAACAGGTTGCCCAGAGAAGCAGTGGCTGTCCCATCCCTGGCAGTGTACAAGGACAGAGTGGACAGGCTTTTGAGCAACCTGGTCTCGTAGAAGGTATCTCTGCCTATAGCAAGTGAAGTGGAACTAGATGATCTCAAGGTCCCTTCCAAACCAAACTGTTCTATGATTCTGTACACATAAGAATTCTCCATACAAGAACATTGCAATATGCACCAGTAAGTGCATTATGACCTGAGCTCCATAGTGACAACTTTGAATCCAGAATATATCAACAGCTGAAAGAAAGCAACAAATGCCAACTGGAAATTAATGACAATGTTTCAAACTCAAAAGGATATCCTTGGAACTACCCATCATTGTTTCCACAGCTCTGACTTGCAGGTTTTAAAGATACATACTGCCATGTATCAGAAGGCTGCCAGAATGGCCCAGTAAAAGCAAGCCTTACATTCAAACTACTTTCTGCACATTCAAACGGGACAATTGATGCCATATGAGTTTGTGAATTTGCTCTAAATCAGTTTTTCTTTTCACTGCCCAGAAAAGGAATCTTTCTTTGAAAAAAATAAACTCAACCATCTGAGTTGCATTTCTTAATTAATGTGGTTCTACTTGAACCACAAAAGTTTGCACAATGCACAATGCCTCCAGCTGGGTTCCAGTGAAGATTGCCAATATTGCATCAGATTTCTATGAAGTACATAAACATTTACCGCTTGAAACTGAGACACATGTCCTAACACTTGCAGATCTACACTTCCAAATCAGTGCACTTAACAATGATCAGCAGATTAACAATGATCATTCCACTAGAAAAGTTCTGGCTGGTGTTCAAACTGGGCTTAATATGCTTGCTACATGTGATGCAATGAGAAGCTGAATAAACTGTCAAGAAAAACAAACAGCATGAAGATATTCACAACTGCAAAAACGATCAATGAAGAGGCAATAGTTTAAAAATAACAGATCAGAGAATGGATTCATGTGGACACAACTACTTAACAGAACTAATTAGGTAACATCATTGCTTCAAAAAAACCTAAGCCCAAACACTTACTGCAGCTCCTGACCCACCCCGTAACTGAAGTATGAAAGAACAAATTCTGCAACTTGCTACGTATCTGTAATGCTTCCAATTCCTAAAACCTGTCATAACCAAAAAAAAAAAACCCACAAACAAAAAACCCAAACAAATAAACAACAACAAAAATCAACCAAACAAACAAATACCAAAACACCACAACAGATAGTATATTATGGCAGTATGCTTGTGAACTTTGGAAAACCACGTTCTATCAAGTTTAAGCTGAATCTAGAAAGAGCAGAGAATATTTTAGAAGAGTATTTTAATGTATGTTAACATTAGTAATCTACACAGGAAGTTTCTTTCAAACCGCTGCTGTAGACTGTGAAAGCTTACTAAGTAAAAATATTCAATGGTTTATTTGGTAAGAAAATTTAGGTCTTTAAATATGAAGAATTATGACATTTAAGCAACTGAGGTTTTCAGAACAGCTTGTGCTTAAAGAAATAAAAAGGGGAGGGGGGCTATCTTTAGAAGCTTTTAGCATCTGAAATACAGCAAATCATGACCCAGCAGGGTGAGAGTGGGCAGAAAAGAATATAGAGAGAAAGCTCAATGGAGTGAAATCAAGACCCACGGTGCATAGCAATAGAAAAGTTTACATTTGCAAATCCACTGCAGATTTGCCTAATGTCTTCAGCAAATGGAAAGAAGGCTAGCCTGGCAGACAGCAACACTAAATCCATAAAGGAAAAAACACTCTGCCAGTGAAGGAACATAAAAGACTTAGTAGGCATTAATACATAGGTGCTGCTTTTCCTCAACTGGAACAATTGTGAATTGTGAACTCAGATTTTAGTATTACCAGTTGACATAGGCCATGCACTAAATATTCTGCATTTTATTCATCTTTGAGAAGACAGCACAGGGAATAAATAAACCTGCCTGTAAGATTTCCACATGAATAGCCAGAATCCTAACAAAAGACTCAGTTGCATCTTTCCCCATCCAAAAGCTCTGTCAACACTTGATAACATTCTTCAGACATCACAGAACAGCCCACTAAAACAGAAGTATCTAGTGGACACACCTGAAAATTATTCTAATTAAAATCCAGTTGACCATCAAGACAATATATATACATTTCTCAAATCAATATACTCATGCTGACTTTTCATTAGAGTGAGCAATTACAACAGAGAAATTCTTGTGAGCAATGTTTCTGGGTCTCTGACATCACCAGGAACCCATCTTCCCTCTCATCACACCAGCAGAAGACAAAGGTACATTTAAAAGACTCCACAACTATGGGTAATGCTCCAAGTTTGTCCTTTACTTCAGGCAATTTCTAGAGCAATGGAAAAGACAGAATGGCTACAGAAAAAGGAAAGTAAATACTCTAGTTTTTACCTGAGACAGGAGAAGGGGAGGGAGATCAGTAAAAAACAAAATAAGCTGAGAAAGACAAAGACAATTAAGTTTTTAAAACAGTAATTACTTTAACACAAGAGTTACAAATTCTGCAAACCAGGGTATATTTTAAATCAGAAAATCTCAAATAGTCAACAGCAGACAAGTGTAAAACAAACAATTTTTACTACAGACATATTTGAATAGACTTAAACAGAAGGGGAGTAACCTGGTAAGAAACCAGAGTGGGGACAGAGCTAACGACACGTCTTAAAGCAAGAAAGACAAGCTTGAACTTGATGCAGTTTAACAGGAGAGCCAAGAAACAATTTTTTAAATGGATGATGTAGTCAAAGGAGTAGGTAAAATGGGGATTACTTACATGGGAATAAGGAAGAGGAGGAGAAGTGCTACAGAGCTCTAAGAAGTTGCAATAACCCTGCAGAGGTACAAGTCCTCTAACAAGAGGCTCTGTAAACCCTAAAGGAAAAGGGACAGGTCTTCCACATTTTAGGGAAAGGAGCAGCAAACTGCAGACACAGTTGGAATTTGAACAGTAAAACAGAACAGCAGAGACACTGTCCCACTACTGTCACAGCAAACAAAACATAATAACTTGACATCCAAGAGTTTCCAAGGAATGAGAGTAACGCACCATGATGTCTGAAAATGACTCAGGTCTTAATTTCTGAGAAAGTGCTCTATGCCATAAGATTTGTCACTTAGGGCAAGCTGTATCCGAGACAGACGCGCTGGGGAAGCAGAAAGACTATGCAGTGCCCTGGCAGCCTCCCCACATGAGGTCATTGTCTCAGCCACTACAATCTTTTCTGTAATTGTCTTCAGCAGATGATTATTCCTCACCTAAAGTTATGAGTAAATGAAACCTCTTACAGGAGCTGAAAACCTGATGTAAATTTTGAAAAGGCTAGCACCATCAGCATTATCTGCATTGCAGTCATCTCAGCAGTGTACAGAGGCATTTACACGTCAACAGCACTGGCCGTCTGTTTCAATTAAGTGTCTTAAATTTAAGATGGCTCTCCTCAGCATGTGAGAAAGAAGTAGTCTATTTTCTGCACAAAAAATCTAAAAATGGAATATATAAATATCCATTTACTAAGTGCTCAAATTTATACTCATTTTATGCTGGAAGATGTCCTTCAAATGAATTGCAAGACTCAAAAAACTGGATTAACAATATCATAAATCATACACCTGCCAAAGTAACAGCATAAAAAGTGAGACTAAATATAATCTACTTCTTATTTGCATAGATACTATCTGTTTTTAACAATTTGCTATAATTCAAATATTAGCTGACACTTATTCAAATCTTAACGTAAATTACTGTATTGGTTATAATTTTCCTATAGTTAATTGTTCTGAAAATAACTTTTAAGCTTCTGCAATGCCCTCATTTCTGATTTAATAAGCTTTGTATTTGCATAAAGAAGAAACTTGCAAATTTATGCTTTTCAAATTTGCTGCCAGCTCTTCAATGTTTTTCTCCAAACCAAATTGCAACAAATTCCCAGTTTACATTTTCATATTATCAACTAAATGCTGTGCAAACCAGGACATTTCTAGGACCATCCTTTAACTGCAGGATTCAATACTACTTAATGTTTCCTTTACATACACTAGAAAGAACAGGATTTCTTTTTAGGGTCTTTTTCTAATACACAAAGTTAGTTTTCGTATTTAATTTCAAACCCAACGTATTAAGAATCATAGAATGACAGAATTGTCTGGGCTAAAAAGAATCTTAAGAGCATCTAGTTTCAACTCACCGTGCTATGGGTAGGGATGCCTCACACTAGGCCCATGTCACCCAAGGCTCTGTCCAACCTGGCCTTGAACACAGCCAGGGATGGAGCATTTACCACTTCTTTGGTTTCAGCATTATAGGATGGTTCTTTGACATACAATTTGTTGCATAACATGGACCCCCAAATACACAGAGTAAGTCTCAGAAAACCTCCAGACACATCCCTGTAAGGATTTTGAAAGGATCCAAGAGGTATTCAGGCAGCTTCAATTCTAAGAGAAGCAATTATAGCGTAAATCTTGGGAAGCACACTACTGAATTAAGAACTCTGATAATTCCATAAGTAGATTAGCCAAATGCTAAGACAGAAACAGTAATGGAAAGAAGAACTGAACAGAAATCTGAACAACCATCATCATTCAGGAAAACAAGTCAGTGTGTATTTATACCAACAGAGCAATTTTGTTTTGTAACACACACGTGCACAAATTCCTCCAAAACAACAGAAATAATGCACAATGTTCCAAAAATAAGGAAACAAACTGCTCTTTCACACTGAAATCCTCAGAATAATGAAAATACAAAAGACTTTACATCTGCATCTCTAGTTACACTAGATGTTTGCCTTTTTTAATAATGAAGAATATGTTAGAAAATAGCTGTTAAGAAAAAAGTAATGCAGAACTTGTTCTAACTGGTTCTGCTGGCCAAATATCAATGTCATCAGAACTAAAATTACATTTCTGTAAGAGCCTGAAATTCCAGATATCACAAAACAGACAAAAAAGAATATTCAAAGTTTCAGTCAGAATTCATGAGAAAACTAATCCACATCACAACTACTGCTTTTCACCATGTTCAGTTTATACTCTTATGTCCTTTTAAGGACACTTAATAGATAACATTATCATAATGTTCACATTTTCCCTCAGAGTTTCCTCTTTTCTGACAGAATGATTTATAGTGAATTGTTGCAATCTGCTATACATTCATCTGATTACACCCTTACCCAACAAGCATAACCTGAGCCGCTCTAGGAATGTGCGAAGAGACCTCAGGAGCCAGAAGGTATCCTGCGTTAGGAAAGCCAGAAGTGACACACATGCCTAAAGAAAGGGAATACCCAGTGTAACTCACCATAGGTGAAACTAGAAACATACCCCTGCCAACAGTTCCACAGGGGCTCAGTTTAACACTGGGACAGCATCAGTACATGTGCAATTTCACAGCTCGTCCTGCAAATCACAATGCATGGGATTGTGTCAATCTACTGATCACTTGCACAGCCCTGAGGTTTTCCATTTCCAGTTCTCATATGACAAAACAGGAGATTAAAAATAAGGGGAGAGTAAGTGAAAAGAGTGAGGCAAAAAGGGGTGCTGGAGGAAGACGAGAGGTACGCGATAAGGAAGAGAGAAGAGACATTGTTGAAGAAAAGCCTTCTTACCCAGCTCTGCTCTTCCAAGGAAGCAACTGAGGAAAATCAGGAGGGAACTGCAACACCAGCCCACACCTTAATCAACATTTCTCACTCACAGTTTTGTGCTTGTGTCTTCTGGACAAAATTTAGAGATAGTGATCCTGCGACCTGCCTCATCTTTAACAGGTTTTCTACCATTTTTGTCTTCTCAGAGACCAGCCTGTACTTAAGATTTACTCCCTGCAAGCAAAACTCTTTTTTCAAGTTCAATCTTGCTTAATGAGCTACCTTTTATTATGGGAAGCTTTTTAATGCGTTGTTTGTTCTGTCAAGCCCAAGTAACTGCTGACATTCTAATCATGAGGCCCCTTGGAAAATTAAAAAAAAAGAAGGAAAGAAAGAAAAAATGTTTTTTGCTTAAAAGCAAGCTTTACATTTTCCTGTAAAGCAATTACAGCATATTTAAATCATTTTAATATAAAAATAGCCTGTCCACATTTTAAACATTGCACAGGATAAACTATAGAAAATTGTCATCTTCAGATTTTAATCATTCCCTCTCTTACTTAAATCTGAATTTAATATATTCCTCTTTAGACATAAAGGAGCTAGTGGTAGCAGCACCACTTTTCTTCACTAGTTCTTGCTAAGTCCTGAAAAAGGAATTATCTATCTAAGAAGCATCTAAGAACAACTGATCTCCCTTTCTTAACATGAAAGTTATATTTTATTGTCAGCATATATAAAAATCAAATTCTATGGGCCAGCTTGAATTTAGCACACCAAGTTCTTGCATATATTTTGCCAATTTTGTCAAGAACTCTGTCCTCCTCATTTTCTCCTCCCTATGGGAGAAAGGGAACGGTTTTCAACCAGCAAAGAACAACATATACCGGAAGTTCTGTTCAACTGATTTAGTTATTCCAAGAAAAATGCAACTGTAAGATCCTGCCATACACACACATACTGCTGAATATTCAGAACAGCAACGTTAAACAGGACTTTGGTTAACACTACCAAACAAGCAAATATTTTACCATGTTTTTTGTTATTCTTGATTGCTATTTGCCTAACCTCATTATTTCTGAAAGATTTTTGTTTAACAGAACTTGTCAGATTATGCTACAAAGAAAAAGTCAGAAACCGTTTTGCTTCTTTAACTGACTTACTTTCTCTGAAAACTCTGTAATAAGGAAGTGAGCAAGATTTATTTCTCTATCTAAAATACAACAGGTTGGGTTTGCTCCCCCCCCCCCTCCTTTTTTTTAAGAAATGGATGTTAGTTGCAGGGCAACACTTGAAGAGGGCAGTGGCTGCCTCCTCGAAAGAAGCAGCTCAAGCACTATCTGGTTGTCACTTAGTTTCAATTGTAACAGCTTATTTATGCTACTGCTAAGACTGGATGGGATATGCATTACTGCATTTGGGATCAACTGCACATATGCAACTGACTCATCTTGAATTCACAATACTACAAGTTTTTCACTCTCCCACACTGGATAGCTTTTTTTTTTTCCTTTTCTTTCTTAGCGGACACAAAAAGTGTAATAGCATGCGTGATTCCAAGGAAGTCTTGAGCTGAACAGCAGCCTTTTGTTGTGAACATGGTTTCCATCAACATCCCTAGAAGATGAAATTCCAGTATTATAAAGGGCTGCAGAAGGTTCTGATATTGATTAGGCCAAAGGGCTATGAGAGCCCTTACAGACCCTACACACTGTTTTGCTACTCTGAATGTCACTACTGAAAACGATCAGATCTCTCAGCTATGCAGAGCACTCATGTCTTGACCCCTATGCACTTGTGTCAGGAGCAATCCGATTCTTCCTAAAGAGGAATCACCTTACGAAGAGTACCACAGCCCACCAGCAGAACTCCATCTACATCACAGAAACAACAGTAACTGCTCTGTAGCTGAGGCAGGGTCGGGTTTTGCATTATCTCATGTTTCCATGTGAGAAAAGAGGTGTAAATCTTCCTACTCAAAAAAAGTCCTTCTACTTAAAAATGGTTTTGAATTGTGTTTTTGAGGCAAACAAAAGCAGTAACCGTTTGCTAAAATGCCTACAACCTGCTAATACCCCAGTAGAGCTGAAAACTCTGGCTTCTCTTGTCAAACATGACTAGGACACTAGATCTCTTCTTTTTCTCTTTGCCAAAGGAAAATTCATAAGGCTACCATCCCCCTCTAGCAAAATAAAGCACTGAGAAACAGCAAACGTTCTTAGAAAAAGTCTTGTGCCATACCAGGGTAACTGGGAAAAAGACATGAGTACCTTTGTTCTTAATCTCTACTGATTAAGATTATGAAAATCAAAACATTATAAGCATATTTTCAAAGACTTTTGAACAGACTTGCTTCTACACCATATGATATGAAGGAAAAGTAACATTACAACATTAAGCAGGTGAAAAAAATTCAAGCTACCTGGCTGATGCCAATCTAGCTTCTGTAAAATGGCACGTCACAGGTTTACTTGCATGCTTTGTCTACCATTCAAGGTTTAACCACTAACACTAATTTTAAATTTGCTGCTACTACAGGAACAAGAGATGGTAATATTTTCTTTCAACTTCTATGTCAAACACCAAATCTATAAAAACCAAAGATGATAAATTACTTGAGTGAGTTTTTTGCAACCACATGGAGTATTTTCTATAGTCAATATCTAGGTCAGATCTCCTATGTTGTGCCATGAAAGAAACAAAAGATTTGTTATCTTTCTCAGCATAAATTCTCTTAATCTGTAAATTTTATCCAAATATGGAAAAGCTCCCAATAAACTCCAATTATGCATTTCATGGACACCAAAAATGAGAAATGAGTTACAATGTGGCTCAGGGTCCCCATGCAAAACTCCTGATTTATGCAATTCCATCATTCACAGCCAGCCAAGAGACCATGTCACCTTGAGTGACCTAGTTTTGAGACTGTCTCTTGGTCATCTCCAAGATGAAGTATAAAAAATGTCCCCAGCAATCTTTAGAAAGCCAGAAATGAAGAAGACACTTACCACACACTCCTCCAGAACAGGCTACCATCGTTATCTCCTATTACATTTCCTCAAAAATATCATATCAAATCTCTTTCTCCTTATGCATAACAGAAAATACAATCCACTCCAAACACCATACAATTTCAGTGATAATTCTGATCTCTAGAAAATTCATCTTTTCTACACAAAAGGCAAAGTTTCCTGAAGAAAGACCTTTTGCAGAACTCTGTTCAAGACCTTTATACCACCCCAGTCTCTGCCATCAGATTATTGACTCTGCCGACATACAAACTTAGCTTCCTATTCTATAGAGATCACAAACCAATTACAATAAACAGCAGTCTCACTGCTTGCTTATTTTACTCAAAAATAATCACCAGAATATGACAACTAGAGTGGAATAAAACTCCTAATTCAGTTCTATGTAAACCCAGACAGAAACTGACATATGTTACCATTCTGAAAGAAAGTTCTACACTGAAGATGAGCTCTGAAATGACTGCAGGATGCTAACTTTACATAGCTGGAGCTGCCAAGTTATCAATAGTTTCACACAGTGTAAAAAGTTTCTTTTTATAAGTACCAGAACAGAAACAAAGTTGCAAAGTCAGGCTGACTTAGCAAAGAAAGGAAGTCCACCCAATTCTACATACATAAAACAGGATTCAATACTCTCAGTTCTGTACCACAGAAACTCATTATCTTACCTGAAAAGTATTAAACACAGGCTTCATTGAAATGCAGAATAACTACTTTAAAACATGTAACAAACAGAGAGGGGAGGATTAAAACACAAAATGCAGTTAACAGGGATCCAAGAGTTCAGAAACTTCAATCTCTTTTCAAAACAGGTGAGGATTTGGTACTAACTCATGAGACCTTCGTTATGTCCAGAAGGCCACTGTGCAAGTCAGGGAGTTGGATGGCAGGCTCTGGTCATTGTGATCTTAAGGAACAGGCGTGGAAAGGTGTCTGTTTGACCAAGCATGTAACATACTTTTGAGAAGAGAAGGCTTTTACATCAGCTGCTTTTTACTAAATTTCTGTTGTATTAAATTTCCAGCTTATTCGTGACTATAATCACCAATTTAAAAGAAAAAGAAAAAAAAAAAAACCACCACAACAGAAAAAAGAAAAGCTATTAGATGTCAGCATTCTCCAAAGTTAGGCCAAAGGACAACAACCATGAGCAATGACTGTGATTGACCTCTAAATAGCTAACTCTGGTTTCTATAACCCTATGGTACCTTTGACCAGAAAGCCTGGTAGTGCTACAGAGATACAAATATGCAAATAAGTGAAGGAATTTCTTTTAAGAAACACACAGAAAAGTGGTTAAAGGAACTCTGCAGAACCATTTTTGTTTCTATTCACAAATGACTATCCTGTAGCATTACAAAACTAATCCACACCACTGTGTGTGCTGCAGTTTATTATTTGTCATATTCATTCTCTGGATATGAAAGTGTTAATTAACTTATTCTCTTATCCTATTCTTCAAACATGCTACAGAAACATGAGTAATATCACAAAACTCCTGTTCCAACTCCAATTTTCCCCTCCCTCTGTTATTTTTGCAGCATGAGAGGCAGAGACTTCAGCTTTAGACACAATAAACAGAGATTACATTCCTTTATTAAGGTGTGCCAGAAACCTGAGATCTTTCAGCCAAAGAATTTTGCAACACATTCCCACTAATTATTATGCAATATTACAGTCTTCCACAACAGGAACAGTAATTTCATGGTTAGCATCCAACCCATTCACTAGGAAACTGTTACACAGCACTCTCAGAAGAAAGGATTTAATAAAACTGGACTGTTGAGTCAAAAGGACAAAACAATGAAAAGCTTGTATGATTAAGCTTTATCACAGTGCTAGCACTTATCACCTTTCCACCCATGCACATTTTTTACAAATTAACTTACAAGCATAATGACAATAAGTACTCTTGTTTATTTGCCTTATGCAATTCTGCATGAAAAGACATAAAATTTAGTCATGTTTCTAGAAACCTGTATAATTTCCACTTCTCAACACTGTAGATACCTGTTCCTAATAACTGAATATATCTGAATACATAACTTGCTTTAAAAATCTCCAAGGTTACACCATTCTTCCAGTTGGAAAAACTCTCAATATATTCAGTATGTTTGAAATAAAGATATTTGCTTTAAATAAATGCAAACCGAATTATAAACTCAGGCACAAAGCATTCTAAAATTATATTAATGTTTTTCAGCTTCTAAATTCTTCAATTTCATAATGTTTTTCAGAGAACAAAGAAATGGAAACAAAATATCTGTTAACACAAGCATCATGCTGCAGCTCTCTACGCAAGTGCACCAAAAGATAAAACTTAAAACACGATATACCTGCATGACACCTGGTAGAATGGATATCCCGGTAGAGGAAGAGAGTTTGAAAATCCAGACTGGCTCGACATTGCCGTCAGGTATTGTATCCACTTAAATTGCTTCTATATTCCATATGTTAATTTCTTACCAAAAAAAATACGTGTGTATGTATCCATCTGTACATCTGTTCAAAGCTAACTAAAAAGAAACCAAGTGCATTTTCAAAGGTCTTGAAGATTCTGCCTGCATTTCAAACTGCTTCCTCAGTAGTGAAATTCCTGAAAGCCAACACCCTCATGACATCACATACTACAAAATCATAAACACGCAATTGTTTCAGTAAAGCAAGGACAGCCTGCCGGTTTTGACTCGACACAAAATCCTGCACTGCATTCCTCTTGAAAGCCCCGTGCCTTTCAGGCTGGCGAAATGCAGCGAGACCTGCTGCCTTAAACAGCAGCTCTGCTTTGGCAGGCAGCCAGAGCCAGCACAACTTATTGCCAATGCCGCAAATCCCTCCTATCAGCTAATGAAGAGCCAGACTGCAGGTGAAACACGATTTTAGCCCATGACAACAATTTCCTTGAAAATACACAAGATCCACGACCTTGAACTTAGTGACAAATCTTTTAAACATTTCAGTTAAATATACAACGTATACGACTGTTTTATAAGCAACATCAGATTGGACTGCACATCGCAGTAGCGAGAAAAATCACACTGAGTTTTCCACCACTAAAAAACCAAATCCTATCACGCTACACGCTCAGCCATGGGAAAGCAGGAGGGAAGACTAGGAGATGGGATCTTAAACCACATTATTTAAGCTACTGAATATAGAAATAAAATTATGCACATGCATTCCTGTAGTATTTTACTACAGCTTAAATTAAAGAAATATCAAAAGCCAGATTTCTTTTGATATACAGTACAATGGTAAGTTATGTGAAAGTTTATTTGGGTATGCCTTTTTTAGTAGAGGAAAATACAGCTGGAAAGCAGGAAGACATGTGAGTAGCCACAGTATAGCCCAGCAGCATGACTAATGTCAAGTAGACTTGAATTATTATCTACCCACAGTAATGCTCCTGGAAGAAAGAAGG
>JBCJKH010023382.1:3829-19106 GCA_039877255.1 Loriculus beryllinus | reverse complement strand
CACACTAAACCATGCCACCCAAGGCTCTGTCCAACCTAGCCTTGAACACTGCCAGGGATGGAGCATTCACAACTTCCTTGGGCAACCCATTCCAGTGTCTCACCACCCTAACAGTAAAGAACTTCTTCCTTACATCTAACCTACACTTCCCCTTTTTAAGTTTGAAACCATTACCGCTTGTCCTATCACTACAGTCCTTGATGAAGAGTCACTCTCCAGCATCCTTGTAGGCCACTTCAGATCACATTTGCCTCCTCTTTGTTTCCCAGGAGTATAATCTATTAAATATTATGTATCTGGAAAAAGTCCCTTTAAAGGTTGCCACTGTAGACCGGTGCTCCTAATCCTGTGTAATTGAATGATGGCTTGGGTGCACTGGACTCACTCTTGTATTGTCATGATACAGCACAGAACTATGATGCAGCAGGTCTTTTTTTAGAGATTTGTTAGTGGTTTCTTTTTTCAGTTAGCTCATGACTGAAAGTACTTTAGAAACCCATTGGACATTTGATAAATACAGCAAATTACACGTACAAACTAATTCATCAAAATTATCCCTAGAAAAACTAGGATGGATTTCACATTCAGTCACAGGCTTACCAAGCTGGTGAAGGCTTTAAACTGAAGTTGCTGTGGGAGGGAAACCTCAATCCACCCTGTTCCTACCAGTCTGATGCTGGTGCCAGTAGGAGATGCCCAGAACATGGAGAGGCATCACAGGTCAGCAATGGAGCATCTGATGAGCACCCCAAAGGACTTCCAGCTACTCCAGCCGATAACCAAGCACCATCAGGGGCTCAATTGAAATGCCTCTATGCCAATGCATGCAGCGTGGGGGACAAGCAAGAGGAGTTATAAGTGTGTGCGTGCTTGATGACCTCATTGGCATCATGAAGACATGGTGGGATGCCTCCTATAACTGGAGTGTTGAAATGGAAGGATTCAGGCTCTTCAAGACAGGCTGGGGGGATGAGGAGGGGGTGTTGCTCTCTACATCAGTGGCCAGCTGGAGTGCACAGATCTGCCTGGGGATGGATTAGGAGCTGACTGAGAGCTTATTAATCAGGGTTAAAGGGAGGGTAGGGACAGAGGACATTACAGTGGGGGTCTGCTACAGGCCACCTGACCAGGAAGACTGAGTGGATAAGGCCTTCTATAGACAGATAGGTGCAGCTGCATGTTTATAAGTCCTGGTCCTCATCAGGGACTTCAGCCACCCTGTTGGAGGCACAACATAGCAGGGAACTAGCAATCCAGGAGATTCTCGAAATATGCTGATGTTAACTTCCATCTTCAACTGATAGAGGAACCAACAAGGAGGGAGAGGAGGGTTACGCTGGACCTTGTCCTACCAACAGGACAGCTTTGGCTGCAGTGACTATGAAATGATGGAGTTCAAGATCCTTAGGGCAGCAAGGGGTGTGTGCAGCAAGCTTACTACCTGGATTCAGGAGAGCAGACTTTCGCCTCTTGAGGGATCTGCTTGGTGGAATACCATGGATAAAGCCCTGAAGGGAATTGGAGACCAAGAAAGCTGGTTAATACTCAAGGATCACCTCCTCCAAGCTCAGGAATGATACATCCTGACAGAGAGGTAGTCAGGCCAAAATGCCAGTAGGCCTGTGTGGATGAACAAGAAGCTTCTGGAGAAACTGCAATATAAAAAGGAGGCCTACAGAGGGTGGAAGCAAGGACAAGTAACCTGGGAAGAACAGAGCAGCCAGGGATCAAGTTAGAAAAACTACAGCCCTGCCAGAACTCAATCTGTCCAAGGACAACAAGAACAACAAGAAAAACTTCCATAGGTAAATTGCGGGAAAAAGGAAGAAATTGGGCCCCCTCCAGAAGGAAATGGAAGACCTGATCACCTGGGACATGGAGGAGGCAGAGGTACTCAATGACTTCTTTGTCTCAGTCTTTACCACCATGAGCTCCAGCCACGCTGCCCAAGTCACAGAAGGCAGGGGCAGAGACTGGGAGACATTAGATCAGATATTAGGAAAAAATTCTCTACTATAAGGGTGGTGTGGCACTGGCAGGGTTTGCCCAGAGAAGCTGTGGCTGCTTCATCCCTAGCAGTGTTGAAGGCCAGGTTGGATAGAGCTTTGAGCAACCTGGTCTAGTGGGACGTGTCCCTGCCCATGGCAGGGGGATTGGAACTAGATGATCTTTAAGGTCCCTTCCAACCCAAACCATTCTATGATTCTATGTTTGAGTTATTCATATGACATTTTCTAACTTTAGTTGTGCGGGGGGTTTTTTTGGCTTGTTTGGCTTGTTTGTGTGTGCGTGGTTGTGGTTTAACATCATTTTGTACCTTCTAGTATGTTCTGAAGGAAATGATGCTTCCAGAGGTTAGGCCTCACAGAAAGCAGTGGTCACACTAGCTTCAAAATTCAAACCTTTCATGATACTACCTTTTTCATTGTTAGCTTTCCTTACATTCTGAGATCTTTCAAAAGACACTGAGGAACATGAAGTTATCATATAAAGTATTTTATGTTTTCCCAGTTTCAAACTACTTAGTACAAATAAAATTTTATGCCAGTCAGCCCAAGAGGTGTTACAGGACTGTTAAAGCCCAGCCTGTTAATTACAAATGTTTTGCACTATTTGTGTGATGCACAGATTTCTTGGAAATAGGTTTCCTTCAGCAGTGAGTAGTTTTACAGTACAGTCAACAGAATGTTACAGAATGGCAATTACAGGAATAAGGAGAATGCACAAGCTATTGGACTGAACGCTTTAATGCTGATAATATTTTTTCTGATAAAAGCAACTCAGATAAGAGGATATCTAAGTCATTGTAGCAATTAGTTTTTCTAAGATGTCTAAATGTATGAAATGTTTCACGGTAGGGAAAAAATACAACTCTGTAGTAGAATACAAAGTTTATTACATTTCTAGACTACATTATCCTTGTCAGCTAGATTAAAGCATTCTCCTAGTTCCTGTCCTATATTACCATAACAAGTGAGGAAATAATGTAGTGTTGTTACACAGAGCAGCTTATAAATTTTGACATAAGTGTGAGAGAAATCACTTGAAATGTGAAGCAACCAAGAGGAATAATTAGGAACAGCAGAATGATCTCAGTAATATGACAACAGTCTCTAAAGCACCCCACAGGATTGAAATCATCAGGTTTGCTTGACCTATATCTTTAATAATACAGCTCATTGCCCTTGTATTGAAGCTAGAGGGTAGGACGAAGTATAAGCTTTATCATGTTTTAGGAGAAATTGCAAAAAGTTTATTTATTAACACGGCACAAAATGGCCCATTTCTATGATTACCAAACAGGAAAGCAAGTTGGGCCACAGTTCACCACACAGAACACTTTATAGTCAGGCTTGGCTGGCAAAAAATATTATGTAACGCTCAAATAAGATAAATGGCTGCATTGGCAGTGGAAATAACCTTCTGTTTAATTAGAAAATAAGAGCTATATGGGACAATAAAAATAGTTACTGCTGCCCTCAGTCACTGTTTAATAAATATGATAGTGCTGAAGATAATGCTAAGTGTTATTTATTTGTGCAATATCACAGGCTCAGTAATTGTTCATGTTCTTGATAGTTACCCTGCATGTAGAATGAGCCCATTTCACATTTTCTTTGCTTAATTCTTAAAAAGGAAAGAGGTTGGTTTTTTTTTTTTTAATTTTTTTTTTTTTTTTATTTTAAGCATTTAAATTGTTTTTTAAAGGCCAAAGATGTTGATCAAAGTTCTTTCACCTCTCAGCGGTCCTGTAAACAAACTGCTGGTTTTCTTAGTTCACATTCAGGATAATTAACCTTTGAAACTTTGTTTTATACTTTTTAGACTGAACTGTCTATCTGCCCTGGACATATTTCTATGTCTGTGAGAGGAGAGCATAATTTGAATTTTTAGCTGTCCGTTTCATCACAGCTCTGTTTATAATTAGTATAGTTCTAAGGTCATCATGGTTTTATCTTCCTTTGGCTTCATTTGAACTTTTAATCACTAAACATGAACAAATCAAGTCTTGCAGGGCACAGTGTGGAAGACTGATGATTTCAGTGAAAGCTTGTCTATAAAGGGAATAAGTTTTACTAGTAAATTGAGCATCAAATTGTGTTATGTGCGTATGTGGCACAAGTTTCCTTTCTCTGTAGAGCATGTTTATTAGATATGGACATCGTTCTTAATTTCCTGTATTTAGGAACACGCACATATTTAGGAACACATGCATTGCTTATCAAATGCTTTGAGAGAAAAACAGGGTGTGAGATGTATTTCACAATATAGTTTTAACAGGCTTGGCATCCCAGCCCTATTACTTTTGGTCACAATCTTTCCATTTTGAGTCTACAGTAAGTACAGGGATTTGAAAAGGATATCAAACAATTTTCTTAGTTTTATCCAAGGGGAAAATTCAGAAGATGTTTCATCATGTTTTAATCTCTCCTTCCTCCCTACTTCCCTCCTGCCCAATTTAGACTATATGTCAAGAGGCAAACCAAACCAAACCAAACCCCCTTTTCTTCACACAATTCGCTTTAAGCTTCAAAATCCTCAAAAATCCCCAATCTCCCTTTTTAGTCTGGTTCCCACTCTCCAGCTTTCCTCATCTCCCTCTGAAAGAAAAAAGCTCTTCTTTAAGAGACTGATAGGTTGTAGAGCGATGCTTAGCAACAACATTCCTGTGCCTTAAGTAGCTGCAAGCCCCTAGCTGAACCCTTTGATGTGACTGTCAGGGCAGATTTATTTTGTTTTAGCACATTGTCTACTTGTCCAGATGTATCAGGAGATAAAAAGGAGTCATGTTTACACTCTTGGGGGGTGGGGAGGAGATGTAATTAAATCGCATTTTTGATGAATCTCTGAGAGATCGAGATGAAGAACAGAGGAATTGACTTGAATATCGAGGGGAAACCCACTTGCTTGGCCTAACACCTGACACTGTAAGAAAATAAAGTGTAAAGCCGTGGCACAATGTGTTGATTTGGTTCTGCTGATGCCTTTGACTCTGTGTTTTTGCATGTGCTGGTAATTCAAGAGAGTCCAGAAAGGCCTGTAAGAAAGTAACGATTGTGCATCATAGACTCTTCCCTGTGTGTCTTATTTAATAAATTTATTTGTCCAGGTTGAAAATAACTGTTTCTGCCAGAATGTTAATGTTACAGATCACAAACCCCAGAACTTCTGGCAATGGTAAGTGACTGGCAATCAAATACTTAATAAATAAATAAATAAATAAAAATTGAGCCTCAGCTATCTTGGGTAAACAAATGTTCAGTGTAAGGCAGGCCTTGCTGAATTTTCTCAGAGAACAAATACCACAGATAAATCCATTTCTGTTTACTTGCTTTTAACTTGCATATTTAGCAACACCATTCTGAGCTCTATTAATAACCTGCGGTGTGCAGTGACAAGTCTGATTCCAGCATTCAGTATGCTGTGGGTATGCCAAGCGAATAAAAAGCTAGTTTTAATCTGCTGTTACAAAAGTTATTCTATTTGCATTTTAAATAGGTTACACTACAGCACCCCCTTCTGCTGACTAAGTAGTGTGACAAGAGGTTTTAGCTGAGATTCAGTTTCATTCCCACACGACAGAATGAAGATAACTTATGAAAAGCATTTTTAACCTTCCTATTTCTTAATTCCTGTTCCTATTAAGCAAGAAGATCCCTGCAACTCGACAAAAAAAAGTGTAGAAGTTTTGAAGAGTCTGTATGCCAAAATACATGACAGAAAAGTAAGATATTACTGTGTTGCATGTAATGTGTATTTGAGGTCTGCATCTGTCTTTAATTGTACCTTATATACTGTTGCTATGCTATAGCATACCATAAATCTCAGCAATTACTCCAATAGTGCTGTGTTCTATAGTTGTGATGTAATGTTTGAAATATATTGCAGGCAATGACTGAAAGAAACCTGTAATCTAATACATTATCAGCATACTTCTCTTCATGTGAGTGACTTGCCTATGCTTTTGCACTTTCTGTTGAAGTTATAATATCTAAAAACTCAGTATTGGTTTTTGACTTCTTCAGAACCATTGAGTGAAGAGTGAAATGCGATAAATGGCATTTGGGGGCATTGGTGAGGTGGGAACTTATAAAAAGGTTAGCATCTGCTAGCAGCTAGAAGTTCATTTGTGATTCACTTTTACCAGACACTTCAAAGAACAGTTGTCTATGACAACTCAAAATTCTCTAGGAACAGTTTCAGAGTTTTCTGTTTTGGGATATGTTATTTATGTGTTGGGTTTTGTTTTGTTTTTCGTGCACTTTATTTTGCTAGCTTGTAAGTCCATTGAATCGTGCATAATGTAAATTAAAAGAAGGTAGCATGTGTATTCCTGGAGGGTGAAGACAGTAAAGATACTGGTAAAGAAATGCAAGATAAAAAATACGCTTCCTGCTTGGACTTACTTCCCCAAGCTCAGGCTTGGAGTCAAAGCCAGCAGATATTCCTTTCTTGTTTTATACTTCTGAGGGTCTTTTGTCAACTTTCTGATTTCATTAATACCAAACAAAGCATTCAGAAATCTGTCTTAGGGATGAATATGATTTAGCAACTTTGAATTTATTTTACTGTGATTGAGTAATTGAGTGATTTTGTACTGTGATTTTAAATTGATTTATTCATATTTTAAAACCTAGCATTAAGTTTTACAATGAGTAGATTGCCTGTTGGATTCTATTAGCAGATATTCCTTACATTCACTGTTGTGTTGCTAGAATGTTTAAGTGTGGCTTTAAGGATAGATCTTGTTTATTGAGCCACTTGAGCACTATGGTTAAAGTCATCACAAATGAAAATATTAGCATCTGATATATGATTAAGGACAGGTGATAACAATGGTTGATTTCCTTCAACTCATTAAACTTAACTGGGAGCAGAAGAATGTCTTGCATCCTTCTGCTTTTAAATGTAGATAGATAAGATACTATTTTAAAAAAGTTATAAGGCAAATAACATAAAATAAGAAGTCATTTTTTCCCTTACTGAGATTGAAAAGAATAGTGTTTAGATGCAAAAATTATTGACTTTTGAATGATATAAGTTGGAAAAGAATGGTCTTGAAAGTCAGAAAACCTAATGGGTAGTTTTGTATGCTATGTGTTACAGTAGAACAAATCAATTCAGGCTCCTTAGATACAGTCGTTGTCTTGTGATTATAGTTGTGTAAAGTCTTGGAGCCTTTGATCAAAGAAAGGCGTTTGTGACTAGGTCTAATCCAAGCTCTTTAAGGTGTTTAACTTTCATGGGGGGGGGGGAAGGGGTTGATAACAGCTGGGATTTAAATTTAGTTTTGCTGAACTTTTGTTTTGAAAGGCTTTCTATTATACACTGCTTCCTTTTCCATACAGAAGATGGATCATTGGGTAAACCTAAAAGGGAAAGAGGATATGGGAGGAAATGGGTGGAGACACAGAATTAATCTTCTGAAGAAAAATGTTTGATCAGCGGGTAGGAGAGGATGAAAACCTCTGATGTTGACAGCAGGCAACTTTCTGACTAGTGTGTGACTGACAACTTTGATGCTCTAGTGGGGAGCGAGTGTCCAGCCGTGCTCAGGCATCCTCTGTCTGTGGGTGGTAGTGTTAATAATGTGGCAACTGGAAAGATTAATTGTGGACAAGCAGCAGGATTACGAGGAGGGCTTCGCAGGTCTAAAAGGAACAGTGGTAGGAAGGCCTCTGATCTGTCAGCCCAAAAGGAAATTAGTTAGGGCAGGCTGGAGCAGGCTTAAAAAAAAGAAGGGGGGGGGGGGGCGGGGAGGGAGAAGATGGAGTAATAGGAGAAGGGAAGCATTTAGGATATTAAAGCAAAATGAAGAGGATATTGAAAAAGGTCATAAGGGGCTGGGGCTGATGTTCTTGAAAGACCATAACACACTACATCCCCTTACAGTACATGCAGAGTTCAGCTTGTTTTGCAGGGAACTACAAAGTGGCTTTGTAGTGCTTTAGATCAACTTTAGAGGTGCCACATTAGGTAATACCTGTTACTTGTTTTCAAAATGAACCTTAGAATAAATTCTAAGGACTTTCAAAGCTGTCTAAATGCAAAATACATATGAGAGAGTTTCTTAAGCTGTTTCTGCAAGTTACTAGCTGCTGTGTGTTTTACTTACCACCCTTTTTGGTAGAAGTAGGGATTCTGCCAATAAATTCTGTGTTACCATTAAAGAGGCCATTCATCATGCTTACTAATGTTATTAATCAAGATACACCACAGTACTCTTAAAATGAGATCATTTTGATAAATCATGTATGACATGAAAAGACTTTATTCCTTTTAAGTGCAATTTAGACTGCATTTTTTTTCCTCATTTATGATTCATGGGAGAAACATGGATAAAATTCCCTTGCACATTTACACCTTATCTTCAGTAATAATTCAAAACTGCTCTTAGATGAAAATTCAAGGTCTGATTCACCAATGCTGAATGCCAGCTCATTATTTTCTGGCATTCAGTAGTCCAAAAATAATGTCCATACATTAGCTGATTTTCACAATAGCTGAATTTGGCTGCACACCAGACATATCGATTACACTCAATTAAGCCTAAATGCATAAGAATTATCTGATGTTCATTTACATTTTTGATCCAGTTGCGCCCTGCTTTCAACCTTGCAATTTAACATTAAGTGAAAACCAAAAGGTAAATTCAAGTGAAAAGTGATAATCTTTCTCATATGAGAATAAAGAAATATACTTAGAACTGCTTTGAATCTTCTTAAGATCCACTGCGTCTGTTGAATAAGCAAAATTCTCTTGCCTTTTCTTGTTAAAGGTTATTGGAACTGGAAGGCCAACCAAAATAGAAGATCACTGTTCTTCTTGTTGTCCTAGTACTATAATAATTTGGCCTACCAACATTAGCCTAATAGCATCACATACGAAAATAGGCTGCTAAAATGTCCAGAATGAATATTTGCTAAGTTCAAAGTCACGCTCCTGGTTATAGCTGAAACACTTGTGTTATTTATTAAATTAAAAAACATCAGAAATGGGTTGCAGCATTTTTTGCTAACATAGGTATAAATATTAGATAATCTTCATTTATTCTTGTGTTTAGAAACATAAAAAGGAAATATCCAGTACAGAGATTTAATTTGGAAAGGAGAGATGTTTAAATTTTGCTGTCTCTCAAACCATGCTTCAAAGAGGATTGGCTTATCTGAATTACAGTCCCTCATTTACTTCCTTCAGAAACTGAAAATATTTGAAGGAATGTATGTGATTGCCAAAAATAGCAGGTCATTTGTATTTTCAAACCACTGGTCTCTACAAAATTGTTTTAATGCAGCAGATGTATGGTACATCCTGATGTTACACAGGATGTTCCCTTACTTGTACCATCCAAATATTGGGGTTATTATTCCCTGAAAAGTGGAATTTGGGAATTAAACAAATGAAGCTTTTATTTAGTATAATTGCATTCCCAGACATTTGAGAGCAAGTTGCCAGGTTGTGGCTGATTCCATTTTCTTCTAAATGTTACAAAGTGTTTTGTTTTGGTTTTAGTGCTTCTTACTTTTCTTCGTGTTTGCATACTAGAAAAACATTTTTCACTTCCATGTCATACTGAACACTATGCATCACAGACCTAAAAGGTCAGACTCCTGATGATTCTTTGAGAAACTTGCTATGATTATTAGATTAGTAGGTGAAAGAAACATAAAGCCAAAAAATTCCCTTGTCTTACCAATACCTGCCCTCAAGTTCCTTTCTTGTCTCATGAATTCTCTTTATTATTAATAAGAAAAATAAACTTGGGAAAAAGACCCTATATTTCCCTAGGAAATTCTTTCTAATGAGATACTTTTATAAAAATAAATAAAAATGGCATATTAGTTCAGAACAATCAGATTGTGTTTGTCTTCTTTATTAGGACTGGTTAAATTACTGTTTTTAATTATCTTAAAAATGGCTGTTGCTGAAAGACAGTCATTAAGATCTTTGTGGCATTTATCAAAATATGAGAAACACAGTTTAAGACATGAGACAGAAATTAGCGATACCCTTTTCCTTCCTTCCCCCCTGTTCATTCAATGTTTATCTGCTTTGTTCTTGTCTTTTTCAGTGCCATGGTCAAACACCTAAAATCAGATTTAAAAATAAAGCACTATTTCTATGCCAGGTTAGGAAGTCATCTCAATAAGCCTATAAAGATCAGACAAGTTGTAATAACACCACGTATTTGTTTCTGCCTCTTCCCCTTCATTAATGCGACTCAGTTTATGGTGGAGGTTTAGTAAAGGCAACTGCTAACTTGTGCTTAATGATGCTTGGGTGTGGAGCAGAGGAATTGGGAAATCACATTTCATCAAGGAAAGCCGTCTTTCCATGTAAGCATGCCATGCCACCTGTTGGTTTTCCGGAACGTAACAGTGTATTGAGATCAGTTGCAAACCTAGGTGGGTTTATTTGACTGCTGTAGCTTAGTATACAGCTAGGGGGAAGACATCAAGACCTTTTGTAGCCTGCCATATATAGTGGTACTGTCAGGTCCTGCTTTTGCATAGTTTATAGTCTCTGTATTATCCTTTCGGTCATAGTTTATCCCTTTCTTACACCGGGTTTATGGGTCCTGAGTCTGTAGAAAAGCAAATACATTGTAAATGAAATTGTTCTTCCCTAACCATTCCCTAGGATGAAATGGTTAAAGTCTTGGTGTATTGTTGTTTCCTGTAATGTTTTCTGCTATCACAAAGCCGTCAAAGATCTCATGGTGAAATCAAAATGGTTGATGCTCTGAAAACTTATGGGAAGAGGCAGTGCCTCTAAAGTAGTATTTTGATATTTTCTGCAAGCATGTCATAAATTCAACCCCAAATAAATGCATTTAAATCTTTCTTTTTCTTTGTTTTTAGGCAGACCATGTTCCTCGTCAAACATTTAAACACGATTTTTATTAATTAATCGGTAAACAATTTTGTTAGTTATGTCTGAATTTTTGGGGAAAAAATCTTGAGGAGGAGTTCCATGGCAAGTTTCTGTACAGTTTATAGCAAATGTGAACAAATCATGATGGTCTGATATACTCATGAGTTGCATTTGAGTTGCTGCTGTCAGTGTTTTAAGGGGTTGAATCAACTCATTGCTGATGTATTGGTGCACAAGTAGAATCATGGAATCATAGTATCATAGAATAGTTAAGATTGGAATGGACCTTAAGATCATCTAGTTCCAGCACCCCTACCAATGGGTAGGCACACCTCATACTAGACCATATTGCCCAAAGCCCTGTCTAACCTGACCTTGAACACTGCCAGGGATGGAGCATTTACCACTTTTGGGTCAACCTCTCCCAGTGCCTCACCATCCTCACAGTAAAGAACTCCTTCCTTATATCTTAACTGAAGTTCCCCTGTTTAATTTTAAACCTGTTTTCTCTTGTCCTATCGCTACAGGTTCTGATGAAGAGTCTCTCTCCAGCATCCCTGTAGGTCCCCTTTAGGTACTGGAAGGCTATTCTGAGATCTCCATGCAGCCCTCTCTCTCTTCTCCAGGCTGAACGGCTCCAATTTTCCCAGCCTGTCATTGTATGGGAGGTCCTCTAGTCACCTTATGATCCTCATGGCCATCCTGTGGGCTTGCTCCAAGAGCTCCATGTTCTTATACTGAAGACACCAGAGCTGAATACAGTACTCCAAGTAGGGTCTTGTGAGAGCAGAACAGAGGGGCAGAGTCACTTCCTTTGATCTGCTAGTCATGCTTCTTTTGATGCAGCCTGGTATACAGTTGGCTTTCTGGACTGTGAATACATACTGCTGGCTCGTGGCAAGTTTCAAAATATATATGAATTATCGAAGGCTCTTGCCACTGTATCTTTTGGTGAAGATATGCGTGCCCAAGAGATCCAAAATAACTCCTTAGCTTAAGCAGATATTTGTGCAGGCTTTTATTAAAATTGTAATGACCTTTGTATCCGTTAAAATATGATTAATTTTATAATACTGAGTATATTTGAGACAGAACAAGCTTATTGGAAAAATATTACTGTTTCTCTACATAAAAGGAAAAGATTTTGAAAAGCAAATCCCTTCAGTTGGAACTATACCACAGATTGTCCCATTAATCATGTACCTTTCTGGAGAAATGTTTTTGTCACTTTAAAAAATGGATAATGCAATCATTTCCTTCATTCTTAATTGTAGTTTGCCCGTGGATATATAAAAAAATCTTTTAAAATAAATCATACTTTCTTAATGAATTCAAGTTTTGCATCTGATAATGTGATATATACCACTGGGCTGATCACTGCAATGTCACAATATTGTTTTTCGGTTTTATTTGAATATAAATCACTAAATGAGAGGCAACAAGCTCTTAAAGTGCTAAGGTTATTTCTCTGTGACCTTACTAGATGACTTTGATAAGAGTTAGAACTGTGATGAATGAAAATAAACACCAGTATAGCAGAACACAAGCATTCTTGATAATTGTGGGTCAGACTTAGCAAATGAGTATCATGCTGTCCCCAGGAAATTTGCCTCTTCATCAGTTCTTAAAAAAAAAGAGTCAAACTCTGAGATGTTGGAGATTTGAGATATTCCCAGACTAGACTACAAACATGTTGCAAAGGAAAAATCCCAAGCACTTAAAATCTTTCTGATGTAACAGATACAAGAGAATCCTCAGTCTATGTCTTGAGCTCTGTAGTAAATAATGTCTTAGTTATTTTTGGGTTTGTTATGACATCTCATTTGGCACTCTGCCATCTCTCTTTCAGATGATGTTTTGTTCAAACTTAAATTTCTCTCTGTGATATCCTCTGAAAATATTTTGGAATTAAATGTATTTAGCTAAGGAAATCTTCCTTTATAATGTATGTGTCTGTTTAAACAATTTTACTTAACACCATCTTTCCATAAATACATTGCATATCTATTGAACCTTTGTCAGAACATGCCAATATGCTGCTGTTCTTCCTGTATAGTGAAATTTTCCAGGTATAACACATTAATGACTACTACAGTTACTAATGTGTATAGGTGTGTAAACAATTTGTGTTATGCCTTAGAAATAAGGGGTTTATTTGTTTGGGGTTTTTTTTTGGTTTGGGTTTTTTTTTTTGCTTGGTTGTTGTTTGATTGTTTTTTTTAGTGCAGCTTCTAAATAGCTGTAACTTTGATGATAGTTTGAAACTCTGGTACTCTTTTAAAATTTATTTAGTGTTAAGTATTACAATTCTTAGCTCAGATAAAACTTCCAGGTTAATATGAAGACAGACATACTTCAATTCAGCAAATGTTTGGTTATGTGCATAACTTAGGCTGTGGGTTGCCTAACCTTACTACTTTACTGGCCTTGTAAATTTTATACCCGGTACTATGATATATACTTGAATGACTGTAGTGCTTACAAGAATACAAGCTTATCTTGTAATAATACTGTTAGTGTTTCTTTATCGAGCTATTTGGTGTTCCTGTAAAATGGAATCTACCACCCATTTAACCAGATTTCCTCGAAGATACTTGTATTTGTAATTACTTTCCAATACAACAAGAACTTCGGGTGCATATGTCACCAATACTTGAAGACATAACTGTCACATGCCAATGCCATCATTGTCAAAATATTCCTGTGAATATTAAATGTAATACAGTCTATATAAATCCTTCTGGAAAATAGCTTAGGGCCAAGTATCAGTATGCGGTAGGGGAAACAAATAGTCATTCTGCTGCACAGGCTTATTCAGAAATGTGATTCAGAACTTTAGCCACTGCTTGTGCAAAACACTCCTAACCGTGGGTGATATTCCATAGAATTAAAGTTCCTCTAACTCAATGCTTAGCTCAAAGGTAATGAAAACTGTTCTGTATTTGACAGGGAATTATATACTGTACATAAAATAACAGCAAAACACCAATAAACAAACCCTCCTGTTCTTGCTTTTCCTAAAATTGGAAATAAAGCTAAATTGCCCCTTCACTCCAATATCCTTTTTAGAAGCTCTTGAATTTTGCTTGCTCAGTGGTATATTGCTGAAAAGGCAAAGTCTCTTCCAGTAATTTTAGGAAAAGCTATCATCAAGCTGTCAACAGTCTAAATGGAGATTAAAAGTACCAAAGAGAAACCTTCACTATTATCAGAGTCCCAGATAAGTACACTTGAATAGGCAGATAACATCTAGAGTATACGGTATGAGACCACTTATTCCTCCAGCTTTGGAGGAACTTACAGGGATGAAGTTCTATGTTAAATAGTTAGTGACATTTTTCTTCTTGTCTTGCCTGAGCAACTTATCCCAAAGAAAAAAGATAGTTGTGAACAGATGTCTGTTCTTGGAACTCATTTCAGATGTCACATTACTGGGTGTTAGGAGAATCTATCTCATCCTCTGAGATGCTATGTTCCATCAGCTCATTGGTCATCAGACAGAAGATTTCCAGTACTTCATAGACCATAGCAGATTGAGCCACAAGTTTACAGTTCACTAAAATCTACCTATTATTCGCTGCACCTGAAGGTGAGAGTTGTGTCTATAGCATAATCTTTCTGGAAAGAAGGTACCCTGAAAAGTCATGTTATCACTGTTGAGTCAAGGGAGGTAGGTTTTTCTAGATTTTTACTCATATCTAATGAGTAGCATCCTTGCTAGTTGGGGAAACATCTCTATTAAGATGTTTATTTTGATGCATGATGTGTCTTCATGTTATAATATGATTTTTGCTAGGGACAAAAATGGGACTATAACTATGGTCTGACATACAAGCAAAAGCTTAGTAAACTATTCAGTCACCTCTTAACATTTTAATATACACTGGAACAGGTTTCTGAGAGAAGTTGTGGATGCCCTATCCCTGGAAGTGTTCAATGCCAGGTACGATGGGGCTTTGAGCAACCTGGTCTAGTGGAAGGTGTCTCTGCCCGTGGCAGGGATGTTGGAACTAGATGATCTCTTCCAAGCCAAACCCTTCTGTGATTCTGTGATCTGGAGTCCTATGGCTATGACAAAGAAGATTTTTAAATTACAGCCTTTAAGAAACCATTACAGCAATTAGTGTCATCTAACTGGACTTGTGGAAAGTGTTTGACACTGTCTCACATGACATCCTTGTCTCTAAATTGGAGAGACATCAATTTGATAGGTGGACCACTTGTTGGATAAAGAACTGATTGGATGGACGCACGCAAAGAGTTGTAGTCAATGGCCCAATGTCTGACTGGAGGTCAGTAATGAGTGGTGTCCCTCAGGGATCAGTGTTGGACCAGTCTTGTTCAACATCTTTGTCAGTGACATGGACAGTGGGATTGAGTGTGCCCTCAGCAAGTTTGCAGA